>SMLS01065235.1:0-21267 GCA_004785975.1 Popillia japonica
AAAAACTAAACTTTATTTCAATAAAAAAAAATTCAATTAAAATATAAACAGCAATTACTGTACACTGTTGTTACAAAGTGGTTGATATCTACAACAAAAAGTTTAATTAATTTTCGGAGCTGAGATCAGACTAGGTACACAAATATACAGGCTACTTTTGTAACAGCGTTGAATTCATATCATATAATACTCTATTTCAAAACAACGTGAAAAAGCTGGTATTCTGTAAAAAAAAAATGTTTTGGGGGTGACGTCATAATAAATTTTGTATAGCTACTAACCTGTGTTATATGATTGCTATCTTTTCTTTACAAACTATGCATCATCTATATTGCACGTCCTCTTGAAAGTGTTTCAATATGATATATGATTTGCCTAGAATCTAATGTATACTCTTTACTCTTAAGTTGGTCTCAAAGGTTTGCTATTAAGAGCTTTTGTTACGCTAACGTTGTAGAAATAACTCCCGCTGATCCCTCCCACACATATAGGGCAGAATAGTTAGAATTAGTGCTGTAACATGTGTCTCCCTAAATAGCTATTAGTAATGTATTGACTATTCGCGAAGAGGAGGTAGATTCTGATGAGGATGATCCTGTTATGAAGTATTCTGAAAAATGTTAAAGACGAAAAAGTTTAATCATTTAATAATTTTACGCAAAAAAATTCTTTGCAACTGTAAATGATGAAAGTTAGATAACTGTTACATCGCTAATATCTATACACAGAAAATGAACTATAACTGCATGCGTACTCACCCTACTAATGCATAGACTTGAGGAACTCATAAGGTACACAGTGAGACTTCCCAAACTATACAGTTATTACTTAACACGTTTAAGACATATATCTACCTATTGCCCAAAGGATGCCATGAACGAAGTAAACGGATGATATAAACCACAAATAGCGTTCAACAACATCCGAAGTGTAAATTTCAGTTTAGCAGTGTCGTTGATTTTATGCATAAAACTAATAATAATAAAACTAATGTAGGTACTTGGTTTTAGCATTCTAGATGACATGGAAATGTATGAACAACAACACCCGTTTAAACTTAATGATCTTATACTAATGTCGAACTTTTTAAATGTATTTTTGTACAAAGCCGTCCTAGGAAACCTATTCGGTACGCAATGTTAGTTGACTAAATTGCAATTTTTTACAGCTCTCTAATTTATAGACTTAAAAGCCATCCATGCCAACGCTTTATTTCAATCACTACATACATTACTCATGGTACTGTATAGAAGAGATTGTAGACGAAGTTATACTCCACCTGGACATTGGCTGATAAAGGACATAAAGATATCATCTTTTATGACTGACTTAGATAAAGGTCGAAGAGCGCCGCAACTTTTATTGCAGACAATGCCGCATATCATACCACATGAAGAGAGAGTGAGACTTTTCAGAAAATATATCACTAATGAGAAAACTGTTTTGGGATTAACGGAGTCAGCTTGTGCATCTCCCCAGTCTACTTTAATAACGATACATAGGTAAGCAGTTTGTATTTTCATTTGGTATATATTTCGTAACCAGTTCATTTACCGTTATTTTAACGTTAATGTAGTATGAATATTGTTGCTTGTGACGAAAGAGACAGTACAAGTGTAACCAAATTTAATTTTTTTGGTATAGACATTTTTTGTTTATTATTTACCATCTGCATCCACTATAGTACGACTGGGCACCCAAACAAAAACGGAACAACTCTATTGTGAGCGAAGTTTTAGCAGTACCGCCTTCTCCCACTTGGTGCATAAGCAGCTGACATTCCGCAGTCAGCCTGCAAAGCATCACTACTCTAAAAGGTGCCACTCGTTCGCGTGAATTTTTTAGTCACACTTGTTTTGTGTGCTCGTTTTTTGGGATGCCTGATTTCCGCGAACAGCGTGCTGCCATCAAATTTTGTTTCTTGCTGGGGACAAACGTTTGAATTGTTACAGGCAGCTTACAAGGACGATGCTTTGGGAAAAACGCAAGGGTTTGCGTGGTTTTCCCGCTTAAAAAGAGGCGAAATGTGAATTGATAACCAACCTCGCTCAGGTCGTCCTTCCACTTCCCGCACTGATGAAATTGTGGATAATATTAGGATTCTAATTCACGAAGATCGACGTCAAACTATAGATGAATGTGGTCAGCTGAGCGGAAGGAATTCAGCGAATTTTGTCTGAAAATTTGGGGATGAAAAGAGTGGCCGCCAAATTTGTGCGTCGTCGCATGGAAGCGAGCCGTGAATTGAAAGATATGTTTCAGACCGATTCAATTTTATTTTAACAAGGTCCTAACTGGTGACAAATCGTGGTGCTACAATCATGAAACGAAGTTTTATATATTGTTTTACAATATATAAAAAAGGATATTAAGAATATGTAAGAATTATAAAATGAAAAGTTTTTTAAGCAAGATTTAAATGATCTTTCATGGTTTCATTGTTAAATCGTAACGGAAGGGGTTAACGGAAAAAAATTGGAAACTTTTTAAACTTTTCAAAGATTAGCTGGAAAAGTTGACAATCCCTCAAACCTCATTTTTACTGTATCTACGGCACTTCGATATAAAATTTTGCGATAGAGATAGCTGGCACAATAGTAATGTGGTTATAATTTTTTATTGTGTTCTATATATGTATTGTGATTAATTTTATGTCAGTATCATGGGATATTAAATTTTCTACAACTGTCTCAAAAGAATGTGTAACATGATTTAAATATATATAGCAATCAATTTGTATATACAGGGTTTCCACGGTCGAGTGGGACATAGGGAAAATGCATACAATCGGTTTTCGCTGAATTTTATCTCCCTAACTTCCCTACTTCAGTCAAATTTAAATTCCAGAAACTGCTTTGTCTAAGCATTCTAAAGAATTACGACATAACTTTGATTTTGAAAATGTTAAGATTTAAAAAAAGAAAATAGTTATAATAAAAGATTAATATATGAAATGATATACATTAAAAAAGAAAATAACGCGGTCAATTTTAGAACAGATATAGAAATTTTAAGTATTATTTATAATAATTTAATCACCTAATCACGCCTGAATTTTATAAAATTAAGCTCTTGACTAGGTTTTATTGCCATGTTTTTCCCTAGTCCTTGAACAGAATTGTTAGAGCTTGACAAAAAAATACATTGATATAAGGAGCATTAGTGTTATGATTATAAATTTACATTTCAAAATATCTTAAATTCTCCACTATATTGTAAACATAATCCTATATATCACTGAATTTCTTTGTCTGTAGATGATTTTGTTGATAGGCATGGCTAGTTATTTATTTATAATTTGATACTAAATAAATGTCAATTTTATTCCACTGAAGAAGTTGTTACGAAAACCAGATTATATATATTGTAAAGGTTTTGGAATAAATTTGACTTTTGTTCGAATTGCAAGTGTTATCATTGACCTAACAAGTGGAAAAAACTATCTAGATAATAGGAATAATTTGAGTATCGTTGGCCCTTCCGCACCAGACATTAATCTTTTGGAGGTACTGGGGTCGGGTAGGAATGCGGAAACGCAGATTTTCTGTTGCCCAAATACGCGTATTCTGGGAATTAGGTTCATTGTTTAGAGTAAATGTAGATTCATCCGAAAGAGAACTCCGCTCTGTTCATTGCATTACCAGGTGCACGTTCCTGTTCATGGTGGAGTTTGTATAACCGATACTTCTGTTTTTTTAAATTTTGTAAGCGGTAGATTTTGGAACCTCGGTGGCTGCAGTAATTTCATGCAGTGAAATGGCAGGAGTTTCTACAACAGCTTGAATTACTGTTTGCTCTAAGATCTTCATCACTGCTCACTCGAACCGAGCCCGTACTTTTATATTTTTCAACTAGTCACTGGCATTGATGAAATTTGCTGAATTTCATCCATACATGCCAACGCATCGTGAATTTGTCGATAGCTCTGGCCACAATAATAGAGCTCTACAGAAATTCGCTGCTGTAACGAATAATTCTCCATAGCTGTTACTTTTACACAAATAATGTAACAAGATTGGAATTTATCAATAAATTCACAAATAGTTCGTGGTTAGAAAGAATTGAAAAGCGAAACACATAATAGTACTTGATCATTTTTGTTATTGTAAAAATCATTATTGTTGAAGATGAAAAAATAAAGAACAAAATTTATATGTCGGGTTTCGAACCCTAAACAATCCGCGCATTGCGTTATTATGCCGTTGTGTGCACCTCTGCGCCATGACCGCTTGCAGTCTGTCATATGTCAACAGCCTTATTAGGAATTCATGTGCAATAGATTTCAAAATAATAATTTTCTGCCTTAATTAAAATGACTTTGTTTGTACTATGGTTGTAGAAATGGTCATTGTTATCCCAGTTATAATATGTGGCATTTAAATTTGGCTGAAGTAGTATTAGCGAGATAATATTCACCGAAAACCGATTGTATATATTTTCCCTATGTCCCACTCGGCCGTGGAAACCCTGTACATACTCAATTTGTAACAGCAAAGAAGCTTTACCGCTGAATAAATTGTAGAGTTGCTAGAGTACCGTAAATTGGGACTGAACATTTTATTGTAGTCTCAATTGTATACAATATATGGTTACAAGTACGCCAAATTACATCCAACGGAACCTTCACCGCTGATATAATTTACGATTACTCCATCACAATTTGTATAGATATTCAAAGATGCATTATCTACTAGTATTACAAATATATTTTCAAAAGAAATTATAACTTATTTCCTTATTACAGATCTCGAATAGTAGAAGATGGATACCGACAATTAGCTCTTTTACCAGCGCAAGCACTTAAAGGTGTAATAAGAGTAAGATTTATTAACGAACAAGGTCTAGACGAAGCCGGTATTGATCAAGACGGAGTATTTAAAGAATTTTTAGAGGAAAGTATAAAGCGCATATTTGACCCTGCGTTAAATTTTTTCAAAGTAACGAGCGAAGAACGTCTTTATCCATCACCTACTTCTTATCTACAAGATAATCATCTTCAACTGTTTGAATTCGTAGGCCGCATGTTAGGAAAAGCTGTCTATGAAGGCATTGTAGTGGATGTCCCGTTCGCTTTGTTCTTTCTAAGTCAAGTTTTGGGACAAACAGCCCAAGCACTTTACAGTTGTGTAGATGAACTACCATCACTAGATGCTGAATTATATCGAAGCTTAAACTATGTAAAACACTTTAAAGGTGATGTATCAGAACTTGATTTAACGTTTAGCGTGGATGAGGACAATTTGGGCAAATTAGTTACACACGAATTAATACCAGGAGGAAAAGCCGTACCTGTGACGAATGAAAATAAGTAAGTGTTATTCACAAAAGAGGTTAGCAAGACCTATTACTTGCAAATACGTCATTTGTATTTATTAAAATGCTACTGCTATGAAAAAACCAATTCGCTTGTCAGAAATATATAGTGTATATTGTAGTGTGTAAGTTTACTGAAATAATGAAGAGTAACACGATTGTAAAGTTTTCTTGAAAAAACATTCTTTTTGAGAAAGTTTTAGTAAATACTACATCAGTAACATAGTACATAATGCTCTGATGTAAACATTTTTTTTTCAGATAAAACATTGCTAACATTTAGAACAAGAAAACGTTACATTTGTATTTAATTGTTGTTCAAATTCCAAACATAAAAATACACAATACATACTTTTAAAATTAATCTTTTCAGAATTAACTATATTCATTTGATGGCCCATTTCCACATGCACGTCCAAATCAAAGATCAAACAAGTGCATTTATAAGAGGTTTTAGATCAATAATTAATCCTGAATGGTTATCCTTATTTTCGACGCCTGAAGTATGTGGAAGTAATGTACTAACAATTCAATCATTGATGTAAGATGCAATTCTTTTGTAGTTGCAACGGCTAATCTCTGGCGATAATGTACCTCTTGATCTGAGGGACCTAAGAAAACACACACAATATTACGGTGGTTTCCATGATTCACATAGAGTGGTATGTTGGTTGTGGGATATTTTGGAGAAGGACTTTAGTGAAGAAGAAAAGGGAATGTTCTTAAAGGTTGGTAACTAAACCATTGATTATAAAATTAATTAAAAGGAAGAGAAAATATTTAGTAGTGATGATTTGAGTAATAGCATCAGAACTGAATGTGATTTTACTTGTATTAGTAGTAATGCAGTAGTAGTTGTTTTCTTTAAGATTTTGTTTAATGTAGGAAGTTCTCCATCGTAAAAAAGCAATATATGATTCTTCTTATCATGTATTTAATACTTTCGTCAACTGTAGGTAGCAGTGCATTTCTTCCAAGTCACTTTAATGGTGATGAAATTAGTCCTCTAGCTTCATATTCACCATAGAAAATCTGTATGTAGGTATCGCTGAACTAATATGCAGCAAGCTATTTTTACCAATACAATTGTGCAGTAGAATATATCTTACACAGGTTAGATATCGACCGCTTGCAGGCGATCAGGCGGTATATAAGTGGATAAATATAGATAAGTGCTGCGATAAGTAACTTTTATTTGCTAATAATTTACTCAATTGATTTTAAACTATTTATTGTTTGTAAAGTATGATGAATGTACATATATCTATTTATTCTTTAGTAGTTACATTACATTTTCTTGAATAAGAAAGTATTAAATGACTGTTGATCCAAATTTTGCTTCAGCAATGTTAAAAATATTTAATTAACTGTATGAGGGCACGAAGAAAGTGTAGTAAAATTACAATATGTAAATGAGTTTAACAAATTAACCTCACGCTATTCAAAATAAAGTTGAAATGTAAAAGGGTCTCCAAAAGTTTTAGTTTAAACAAATACATACTACGTAAATGTACAGAGCTTTCACTTAGAATCAAAACCCACGTGCTCTCTGACGTAAGATGACGTAAGTAATATGTTGGTAAAACAAATAAATATCCCTAAACTGTCTAGACAGACAGTTGAAAATTTAAAACGCAGTGTAACTATTTGGTTAGATAACAACGGAAACCACTTTCAACATTTATTGTAACTATTTTTCCGTTACTTAGTTGTAGTTATTTACAATGTAAACGTAACCTGTAACATCTTAATTGTCAATAATATAATAATAATAATAGTGGTTTATTTGCAACAAAAAAAAAACTTTACAAATAGGGTACAAAGCTCAAATATTTACATGCTTTTGCATGAAGTATATCATTTTAGTTCTATATTAATAATAGAAAGTATAAGTGTACATCCAATAAAATACAGAAAAAATCAACAGCTACTCGTTATGTATGAATGCACGTATTTTAAGTGCACCCTCTATGTAAAAACTAAGAAACCTTAAGTGTTCGACATCTTTTACAGTCAATAAATTTACAATATTTAGTACAGGATCTATTTTTCTCAAATATTGGGCTCTAAGCGGTTAGTAAATAGGACATGTTACGACAAAATGGTCTAGAGTTTCAAATTCATTTAGGTTACAACACGTGCACAGGATGAATAGTTTAATAAAGTCTTTGTTTGACACTCGAATCTGACTTACCACTCGTAATCTTTTTATTGGGGAACGTAGATTCAAGTATGTTTCACCCAAGGTCAAAGCACTTATTTGACGGTATAAAAGGGAGAAGCGCGATGTCACTCCCGCGTCTATGTCCTTGCATATTGCGTTATCGGTCCATTTTTCAAATACATTTATTTGATTTCTTTTAGCTTCATTTGCAGTTGGGAATGGATTCCAGCGCTGGTATTCGCCTATTGCTTCGAAAAGTTCCTTAAAGAGGATAACCCAGTTAATGGTCCTTCTGTTATCTGAGGACTTTTCTAAAGCCACGAAGGCATTATAGCACTGTCTCGGAAGCCGATCTTCGGACATTTGTAGCATTTACATCCACCATCCGTAGGCTCTTTTCATTGCAAAGATTTTTACAGGAGTACGCCCTGTTTCCACGCGTACTATATAATTTGGGGTGTTAGGCCAATAGAACAGCTGTTTAAAAAATCTAACTTGAGCCTTTTCACTGTCTTCCAAGTAGTTGCGAGACCACACCTCACTTCCGTATAATAGCGTAGCCGTGGTTATTGAATCAAACAGTTTGTTTTTAACGTTAAAAGTTTCTGATTTTGAGCTTCTTAGTAGATCTAAAACTCTGCTACTAGCGACTGTTGACTTTTGCAGAAAGTGATTAGTAGCTTCTCTAAACCAACCAATCCTGGAGAACGGTACTCCCAGGTATGTGTACTGGTGTTTATATTGCAGAGCGGTTCCGGCATACACGAAAGTGCCCATATGATGTTTGTTTCTCCCTAAATGGAAGGGAACAATGGAAGTTTTCTCAGTGTTCATTCAGGTCGTTTTCATCGCAGTATGCTCTTAGCACTTCCAATTTTCGGTTGCCATCTACAGGCGAGTTCGCAAAGAGAACCGCATCGTCTGCATACAGCAACAGCAACAGGGATCTTGTGCTGCTAACCTTTACCCCATCAAGATGTTTTAGTTTATAGTAGGAGATGATGTCTGACAGAAAAATTGAGAACAGGAGCGGCGAGAGACAGACACCCTGCATCATTCCTCTAGTTAGTTCTATGTTTTCCGTTTGTTGCGAGTTCACATTAACCTTTATGAGCGCTTGATCGTATAGTGTCTTGAGTAACCGGATTACTTTTCCACTTATTCCGATGCGGAATAGTTTATTCCATAGCTTTGAGTGGTTTACCGAGTCAAAAGCTCTCTTGAAATCTATGAATATTCCATAGAGATACGAGGAGGTTTTGTAAATACTAAGTGCTATGACTGCTAACAGAGTGAAAAGGTTATCCTGACATCCACGATTTGCCCAAAATCCGGCTTGTTCTTCTGGAAAAATGTCATGTGTGCGATACCAGCGGCTCAAGCAATCATACAAAATTGTTGTAAGTACTTTGTGATTACATTAATTACTGATATACTGCGATAATTGTGAGGATCTCTCTTGTTACCTTTCTGGTGTATCATATGCATATTAATGTTGCACCAAGTTACTGGAATTGTTTCCTTTCTGTTCTGTTTTGTTTGTATTTCCTCAAGAGTTTTCTGCACTCTCTTTTTCCTTCTAAACAGTTCCTGTCATACCACACCTTGTTCTTATTTAAACTTACAGGTGTTTCATATATAACTGTAGTTTTTACTAGCCTGCTCAGATACGCCGCTTCCCACATAGCATTCACTATGGTATTGCTAAGAGTATCTACATTTTCACTGTTAGTTTACCATCTATCCGAATGTTCAAGAAAGGAACTCATGTCGGTAGCCCTCTCGGGCGACCATCTAAGGCGGGTGCTACACTGACCACGCCTAACCTGTCGAAATTCTCTTTGTCGTACATTTGTCTAAATATTGGTGGTGAGGGGTGCAGTGTGTTACTTCCATATCTCTAACTGTGCGACAGCACTCATAATTCACAAATATAAGATCTATGGTACTACATCTTAGTGTTGTCATGAAGGTAAACTCCCCCTGTGAGTCGCCAGGCGTTCTACCGTTAACCAAAACAAACCCAAAAAATTCCATGGTTTCAATCAATTTTCTACCTCTACCGTTTATAACATTGTCTCTTGTCGTTCTTTCGTGAAACAGACCAGAATGTTGAAAGTGATCCTCTAACTGGTTACTATTGCCCACTCTAGTTGAAATCGCCTCCAATAATCCATTTATATTGTAAATAGTTTTCAAATATGTTTGTTAGCGAATCTCGTAACATCTCTCACACAACAAACCAAACGCAGACTCAGACTTTTGTATATACAAAAGTCTGAGTCTGCGTTTGGTTTCCAATAGTTTATCATAAGCATGTAGTTCTCATTCTTGCACACTATATAAGTGACAAATAATCCATAAATTAGTTCGTTCAATTACAACAATATTAAATAAATTTTTATATGTATAGTATAGCAAGCCCCTAGTTTTTTTGTCCTTAATAGCGGGAGACAAGATAAAATTAATATAAGAATTTCTTAGTTTTTTGGTTTTAACTTGTCTTCAGTGTGATCCCAGAAAACCACTGATTTCCTATCATCAATTTTTGGTATGCTATTTTTGTTGTTTGACCCCTGTCTTTTTCCTCGTTAGCTTTCTTCCTAATTTCCCGCTGGATCCTTTGTTCACGTAGGGTATAGTCATTATCTATGTATATGTTTTTACCGGAAAGTTTTCGTTTGTTCTTATATATTTCCAGTTTGTTTGCAAAAGAACTGAGTTTCGCCATTACTAGTGTGCCCTTCCCCAGTTTACGAATCTCCACTACAGATGACATAATTTGCAGATGATCAAAGATAAAACCCTCCAACGTTTTTTTGCATCCTCTGGATTATCAGGGATAGACACACCTCTCACGATAATATTATTTTTCTTTTCATACCGTTCATTCCATTCGATTTTGTTCTCCAGAATGTCTATTCTTTGTTGTAGCTTTTTTCTTTCGCTAGTCGATTGTTCTTTCTCTTTTCGCCATTCTTCTTCTCGTCTCTGCATTTCCTCTCTTAATATGTAAATAAAAATTCTCGCAGAAACTTTATTTTTAAATATTACCATACTGTTAAATGGGTTGCATATCTAAAAGGGGTCACGTGGGGTTTGGTATTAAGTGAAAGTACAGAGTGAGTAACCGGATGTGATCACCACGTGCCCTCAAATTTTAAGATGGCAACATTCTTAAGTTGGTAGTACAAGATATGCCACATTACAGATTTGTCAGACAGTTAATAACTTAACCTTAAAACAAGAGATATGTCGTTCAGTAGTCTTTAAAAAGTTGGTTACTGTGCAATAGATGCTATATTTATGAAAATTTACAAGAAAACCGCAGAAAACATAAACACTGCACATTGAAACACGTTAAATGTCAGGTGACAAAACGTAAACAACACATAATAAACAATAACCAGGACAGTAAATAGTAAAACAAAAAAATATACTTTTTCTATGATGTTTGTGGTCACGTGGTGGTCACATCCGATTGCTCACTACATACGTGTAAAAGTTAGTTCCATAAGAAAAGTATAGATGTCGCCGAGAGTAAAATTGCTGTTGTGAAATAAGATACGTCTTCTTGCTCATCCTCTTTAAAACTCACCATTCTGTGGACACTATGTTGCCGTTCTATATTTCCCAGATGGAAATGGGCTTTACCATATTATAATACTACTATTATTATTGTGAAGGCGTGAAGTATTATTATTATATTCGGCTTAAATAATTTCGATAATTCAGTGTTTATCACTGGATACATGCATTAGATCGAATGCCGTAATCTTGATTAATTTATAATTAGGTAATGCATATGTACCATCAGTCATCATCCACTTAGGTACATACTTATATCCTACTCCTTGAACATAAAATAATAAATAAATTATTGCCTTTACTGTTACATACAGAGTTACACTCATCTTCGACGAAACAGACTTTGAATATAAATCTGTTATTTATTGGCAATGGTCTACAGTTTTCTACAAAACTTATCTTTCCTTAAGCAGCGTAAACAACGTGTCTAGTAGCCTCACATAAAACAATCCATAGAAATTAGATCTGAATATACATATTTGCAGCTATGTCATAAGTTCTCCCACCAATTTAGTTATTGTCGAGTTATCATTTCTTTAAATATTTGGCTAAAATATATAAAAAATACTTTGGAGCTCAATTGTCAAATTGCATTTAAATTTTTGCATAAAAATGCAATTATTTAACTGATCAGGTAAACGAAATGCTTGTCCACAAATTGATGTCTTCCAACATGAATATGTGGATTTGCAACAACCGTGAAAGTTATAAAAGTACAATCATCACTTCTAAACCAGTCTTCATATGGAAACATATTGTACTTTATTCTGGATTTTAGTTAACTAACACGTTAATTAACAATGCAGTTAACCGTGAGGGATGACTTAGTTGACTAATTATTTTGAAATGATACACCTAGGATGTATTTCTACTATCGGTGTTGTGTACCTACCGCCTATTATGTATGTATTTTTTATTGTAGTAGGCTGAAATATTTTATTGAATTTAGTTGTAATAAACGCCGGCAAAATTTTTCATATACATCGTTTTCTGAGGTGGTTATTTATCAAAAACCTCGCTTATGTTTCGCTAGTTGTAGTTGATTGGTCAGATCCATATTCCCAAAATGTTGCTGCTGACTGTTGAAATTGCATTGCCGCAATATTATTATTATGCCAAGATAATCAACAAATTATTTTAATCAACAATTTCGATGACCGTACGGCAGTGGCGGCAGGTACATAAGCGCTGCAGAGCTCCCAAAAAATCTCCTATTTAACTTCCTTTCCTTTTATCAAATATAAAATTCATAATATATTTTGAAAGGCATTCGCATTGTCGTAATGATAAGAAAACTGCGAGCACAAGCCACAGCTTGAAATACCAAACCAATTGCGGGTTGCGGGAAGTTCATCTTATGGCATGGCGTTGCTGTGAACAGAATAAACGCGCTGAACGCGCATCAGACGCTACAAGTTGACCAACATTTTTACGGCTAGTGCGCGCGTTGTTCACGTTTACTCTGTTTCTCACTCACACAGTCCACCAGTGGAATAACGAACCTATTTCGCGCGATCGTTGATATTTTAAGATAGCTGGGCGATACGAACGTGCTCTGCGAGCCCCTTCAAACACCCGCGCTGCACACTTCTCCCCCTTGACGGTCTAAAACGAAGCCGTGATTTCAACAGGATAGTTCGCTACATTTACTGCAGCGCAGCGAGGCATATTCATACGTAAAAGATAATTATGCCTAAACTGACGCATGCTTTTTAGGGAGCTAAATTATGGCATTCTGATGACTTATTTAGAATAAGTTAATGTTGATTACTTTTGTTTAAATATAAATGAAATAAAAACACCAGAATTAATAATAAAGATAAATACAGAGGAACGAGATTATATAATTTGAAAACGCATGCGTAAATTTTACGCAGATTATCTAGTGTTTTAATGTAATTAAATTTAATTAATGTAGAGATGTTTTCAAATATTTATATGAAGAAAAGATTAATTAAAAGCAAAAGGTAAGCCATTATCACTATTGAAAAAACTTGTGTAAGTAGAGGGAAATGTTATACAGTAAATTTAGTAGGGATATTTATTCAGGAACGAATGTTGTGGATGTAACAAAAAAAATGCTTGAGGTATATTGTTTTCCGTTTACTTTTTGGTGGTGATAAAGCTTGGACGGAAATAGGAGTCATGGATCTAGAGCATTTGAGTTTGAAAGTAAAAAGACATGAAAATTCTAAATGCCAGCTAATTGTGTTGGAATTTGCGTTACTTAGGGTCAATTGGTCCATGGTTCAATTAGATTCGGCTTATTGGTTAAATATACAGAAACATGAAAACGTGTCGAAAAATCGATATATTTTATCAAAAATTTTTAATTGTGTAAAATATTGTGGAGCTTTTGCATTGGCTCTTCGGGGACAATGAGAGCGATACTTCCGAGAATCTGGGAATATTTCGTAGGGTTATTCATTTTTCGGCTGGATTAGATGCAACTCAAGTGAGCACCTGAAAAATTGCAGAATACCTTAAAATTTTTCCCACGAGCCGCCACTGTCGTACGACGTAATGTTTGAGTAGAATTACTCATGACTGTGTCATTAGTCAAAAATAAAATTGCGCCATTGCACCACCGCACCACCTAACGCAATGACAAGATGACAAGTAAAATAAACTCTGTCACTCGACTCTGTTATGCCTACTATTTTAATTGAATATGCTTGCAGTTCGTGACTAGCTGTTCGAAACCACCACTTTTGGGTTTTGCTCATTTAGAACCTCCGTTTTCTATTAGGTGTGTCGAAGTAGGTGATGATGAAGATACGGGAGACACGATAGGTAAAATAAACAAATGTCTCCAATTCCATTTCAACCTTTAAATGTTTTCTTTCTTAGGAAGTGTTATTAGGGGATTCTTCACTATACGAAAGAAAGATCCGCTAAATCGATTACCAACGTCGTCGACTTGCTTTAACCTGCTAAAGTTACCAAATTATCAGAAAAAGAGTACTTTACGTGAAAAACTAAGATATGCTGTTACATGTAATACCGGTTTTGAACTGTCTTAATTTTTTTAATTTACATGTGATATTAATAAACGTATATTTGTAAATGTATATATGTATGTTAAATGTAATGTAATCATATCATTTTTATATAGCATAGGTGTGTATCAAAACAAAGAAAGGAAGATATATTTTGAATAATTAGATTTAAGACTGTGAAATATAGTTACGTAAAAATATTTTGATGTAAGTGCAATTTAGCTTCCCTGTGTATTCCTTTATACTTAAAAAAATATCACTTTCTCATATTGAAAGTGATTCGTGGTTGTATGTGTTGTATTTATAAGATAACAAATAAAAGCATTCAGTAAAGATTTTTACTAACTCAACTATTAGTAACCTATCTTCTCAATTTCGTAAATTATGAATGTTTTCATGATAATAAACTACAGAGGGCTAATCAGGCCACATGTAAGCAGGTACATACATACCGGTCGTTTTGAGTCATAGAATATTTAAAGCGAGGAGGAGGTGAAGGGAGCTACGTCCCCACCAAAATTATAGAGTACACCGTTCATAGACTCATACGCGTCCCCACTTCTTGGCGAATTTTTATACCCCTTACCTCTTCACGGCTTTATTTATCCTATTTCTCAAAACGACCGGTATATGCAAACTAAAGTTTGGCTTTATGTAACAAATAAGTGATACATTTTCACTTGCCTTAAATAATTTACACTAGTATCCACGATATTGCTCCCAAATATACGACATTAAATCCAATAAAAATTCTAAAGGTACGTAGTATAATTGGGCAAGCTGTACAATTATGTAGAATGGACAACTTATTTTGACACTGACGAATATATAGTCACATAAATCAACTTTAATATAAAAATGGTCTTCCTAATTTTGATATATACCAGATTATAACGTTGTTCGGTGCGTTTTTTAAGTAATGATAGTATTAAACATAGTACTGTGTAATATGTAAGTGGCATAAGAATGCAATGCAGAGATACGTGATACATTTTTGCTAATCGAAGTAAACCAGCTTTGCAAAAGTAACATTCAAATGACTGGCTCCACAACATGGGAAATTCTAAAATAAAGGGAATATTTACACTATGATTGTTTATTGTTGTTGCACATTACCCAAATAGAATATTCAAGGAAGATTTTTTCGCGGAAATCGAACTATGTACCTGGTGGCCAAATAAGAATGTAAAGTGCTGTATCTCGGAAACTATTCGTCCGACAGACTTGCAGAAAAAAACATATTACCAAAATGATCAAAAGAAGGCCGTGAAAAGTTTTGTCAGATTTTCAAGACGGTTGCCAGAGGGCGTAACAGCCATCTTAAACTTTAAAAGTAATTTTGTATTACCAAAAGAGACGTGCCTTTTAAAGCTAAGCTTCATTCGAGTAATTTTTATTTAACACTATTTGACGTATCTATTAAAATAAAGCGTTAGAAGGTAATTCGATGTTTTTTTTAATAAACAGCTGTAACTCCCAATCGACTGAACGGATTTTAACAAATTTGGTCTCCTTGGAAAAAGCATTTATTGTTCCATCAAATGCATCTTACCTATGATATGTATAATTTTTAGTGACGCCACTACAGCGCGCTTTTTGATATAATGGAAAATTGTAAAGTTCTCTAAAAAATGTAATGCAATAATGACTTTTTTTCATAAGATGGAACAATAAATGCTTTTTCCAACGAGACCAAGATTGTTAAAATCCATTCAGGCGTTTAGGAGTTATAGCTGCTTACTTTAAAAAACATCGAATTACCCCCCACCACTTTATTTTAATAGACACGTCAAAAATTATTAAACAAAAATTACTCGTGTAAAGTTCAGCTTTAAAAGACACATCTTTTTTGGTAACATTTACTAGGTGGATTTCAGTGAAAAATCACTTTAAAAGGTTAATATAGCGGTTACGCCCCCTGGAAACTATCTTGGAAATCTGACAATACTTTCCCCGGACTTCTTTTGACCGTTATAGTGTTCCGCAAGTTTCTCAGACGAATAGTAGTCCAGCACTGTCATCTTTGTCGTTACTAAACAACAGCAATTCAATATCACATGTTTAGGCCACAACTGGAACAAATATTTATTTGACTATGTTGTCTAAACCAATGACACTATGTTTAGGTACTATGGTGAAGACAAAAAAACATCCTACTTATCGTTAAAAACCGTAGAACAATTGCGACTATTTCTGTTGGAACCATAAGTTACAATTTTGCACAATTCACCATTAATTAGAAATGGGCAAGTTGGCTTATTTCAATAACCACAACATTTTTATTGGAAAATTTATTTTTCTTTGATATCTCATAGCAAAAATCACTACCTCATAGGTAGGGAAGGCAACAACACCATACCAAAGGTAAACAACGATTAAATGTTAAAAAACATGAGATCCACATACGTAGAATCAAAGATGTTTAAATTGATGCTCTGGTTTTTACCTTCACAAGACAGCGGGTTTTCAATTTCCACAATTCTTACATTTAGTCTGATGAAAATTCACATCCAATTGTGAAGAATGGCACCATCAGTTTTTCTGTGTTTTTTTGTGAACATCTGGTGTGGAATAAGTGGTAACGAATTACTTAGTCTATTTGAATTACCTGCTCGACTGAATGGAGACAATTGCGGTACAAGGGTACCTCAAACAACAATACCTTAGAAGATGGATTGACAGAGGCGGTCCTGTGCCATGACCAGCAAGATCTGAACTAAATTCTTTGAAGTTTTACTTGTGGGGTCATCTGAAGGATTTGCACATAGGGTTGCTACCAAACACGAATTGCTAGAGCGGTGCCTGCAATCGTATTCGCGAAAAATCCGAATTTTTCCCAATGATCTGGCAAGAATTGAGAAAACGTGCCGAAAAGTGCATTCGCGTGGAAGGACTTCAATTTGAGCAGGATATGCAAAACTAATTGTATTTATTTTTGTTATATCTAAATCATTTATTGAGTTTGTAAAATTTGACAGCTGTAACTTTTTAGGGAACCATTGTCTGATGTTTGATATCGGCCATTTAGAAGTACTCTTTCGTTGAAATTGTCAATCTCAGAAGAATTGTTGTAACAAATACAATCAGTAATACGTGTAGTGCTTAGCTCAAACTATTTAAATTATACAGGGTTTTTTCCGATGTGTAGCATGGTGATCTTGGAAACTATAACAGATACAGATTCGGTTAAATGGGGAAAGAAATTGCAGTTTTACTAGCTCTATTTAATTAGCTTTTTGTTTTTTGGAAAAAGTGCATGGCTTACTAGATATGTCGCGGAAATGATTTTATTGTTATTTCGTTCGGTGCCTGTGGTTCTGTTATTATTCACTTCAGAAGAAATGTATGAAGGAAAAAGTTGTAGGAAATTAAATGTTTAATAATACAGTTTAACCTATTTCTTTCTTTTAGTTATATTTTTTGAGTTATGACACAAACTTATGTTTTCTCTAATGCAAACCATAGTAGGCCATGACTTTATAAAAAAGGTTTTTTCTCAAAGATTCTAATGATGTGCTACTTGATATAGGTAGTTATTTTTATAAATAACTAAACTATTGCGATTTTTTATTTAAATTGAGGAACTGTCACAGTTAGTAAGCTATGGAAATATTTGCTAGATGCACTTCACTCTAATTAAAAACTTAAAATTAGCTATCACAATTTTTACTTTTAGTTCGAAATTACATACATAATTATTTTTGTTACCTAAGTGTTTATTCCATTGAGTTACAAATAAAAATAATTTCTGGGAAAGTAATAAATATAGGATATAAAAAAACTATTAAACTATACAAAACAATGTATTAAAGTACTGCCTCTTAAAGGTAGGTCGAGAAGGCTGGCTACGATCAAAATACCATTCGAAATGCTGTTGTGCAGCTTGTACGGTATTTTTACGGCACAAAATGTAGCACTCAATCATATCACGCTTTTCTTGGTTAGAAAAATTAATATTGTTAATTTACGAAACCTCAACCAACATTAATTAGACACAAAATGATTTATACCTCTCATTAATTGAGATTTGCGTCTATCAAATACTTCCATAGCTTATTAATTGTCACAGTTCGTCAATTAAAATGAAAAATGTCCATAACTTATTTATTTTTAAAAATAACTAAGTATATTAAGTAGCACATCATTAGAATCCTCGAGAAAAGACCTTTTTTATAAGAAGAACAAGAATTTTGAGTCGAAATTGTTAGTTCAAAAAGATTGGTGACATATTTTGTAATATACAGGGCAATCCAAATTAAGTGTTCACCATTGGTAACTTTGTTACTATTAAAGATGCAAGATTGTTTAAATTAGCAAACTTCAACGCTCTTTTAGACGGAAGAATAAAAAAAAAACAAGTAAGCAGCGCGTTTTTGAGTTTTGCCGAGAAATATGTTTCTTTCAAATGGAAACCCCTGTATATTATATCATTTTCTGCTAGAACTTCAATTTGTAAACAAAAAATCTTAAAAGAAATTGTTTACGGGGATTAAAAATACTTGAGTTATCATGAATAAACAAAAACAGTTAAGTCAAGTGCATTTCTATGTATCTATGAAAACGACGATAAGTCTTTCTACGAAACGTCAAAAATTAGAACAGTTTTATTAGTTTTTCATTCATAAGTTTCATTGTGCTAGTTATTAATTTGACAAAAAAATGATTTTTACCCATGCAGAAAAGAGTGATATGTTAGAATTTTATTTATTGTGCAGAAAATCCTCTCGGATGGCAAAAGAACACTGCGCTGAATTATATCCACTCCGAACACAACCACATGAGCAACATTTTCTGAGACTGTACCGAAACTCTGGAGGCAATGAGAGTGTTTTTGCCAAAACATGAACAAAAGGGACTTTTATAATAAGCGAGGCCAGCGAATTATCGCATATTTTAAGCTAACCGTGAGAATTCCATACTAGAAATTGTCAATGAATCTGATGTCACGGTACTGTGCATTGGAGTCTGAAGAAACACAAATTCATTCCTTATAAGTACAAACCAATTCAAGTTTTTTTGCCAGGGGATACAGAGAGAAGAATGTTTTTTTGCCACTGGTATCTTAACTTTTGTCGCCAAAATGTAAACAACTTCCGTTATATTTTATGAACCGATGAATCGAATTTCTCATCAGTACTGGTCAAAGGAAAATCTTCTTTTAGTAGGTACATCCAAGACGCCCACAAGTCCGTTTCAGTTTTAATGTTTGGTGCGGTTTAATTGGTTCAAGGATTGTTGGTCCTTTCTTTTATGAGAGCACTCTAACTGGTGGAAGGTACATATGGGTAATTTTTTAAATTTTGAATAATTTCTTAGACGATCTGGGTCTCATAAGTAGACAGAATCTGTATTTATAACAGGATGGCGCACATACGCACAACTACAGAGGTACTCATCAACTTTTAAATACTATTTTTAACACTTCATGATAGGAACAAATGGTCCTATTCAATGGCCTCTCCGATCGCCAGATTTAACGCCGTTTGATTTTTTTATGGGGTTATTTAAAAACCCGGATTTATAAGCAAAGATAGAAAATGTAAACGCCCTAAAGATTGCAGTTAGTGAAAAGATAAACCAAATAGATGGTAGGACCATAGTGAAGGCAGTTCGAGAAGTTCGGAAGCGTGTACAAAAATGTATTGAACAACAAGGTGGTATTTTTGAACATCTACGAAAAATCAGTGATTTTTACTTTCTTTTAATGATAAGTTTATGTATAAAATAAAGTGTATAAAACCTATTTAGCTGTTTTTATTTTATTTTTTTAGTATGCATGCATCATAAACCAATCAAAACACACCCATAAGCGTGCATAATCGGGCTTTTATCGCACGCCGTGCGTATAAAGGTTGCTTGGTAACAGCCAATCCCAAGCGTTTAATAGTACAGTGAAATGTCAAATGACATATAGGTACATGTCACTCGATAATATGTATTGGAATTATTGATTTGAATTATTATTATTTTTACTTTGCAAGTATTAAACTTAATTCAGCAGCTAGTTTTTGAATTTCTGTCGACATTATTAATACAACAATGATGTTTAATAATTAAGTGAAATGTCAAATGACATAATATAGAGACACATATCACTCGATAAAATGTATTGAAATTATTGATTTGAGTTGTTCTAGTTAAAATTATTGTTGCATTTATACTAAAAAATATCGTATGACACAGTGCATAATTAGCTTTTAAAGCACTTGTAACGTTAAAGCCACTCCGCTTCGCCTCGTGGCTTTAAACTCGTTACTCGTGCTTTAAAAGCTTGATTATGCACTAGTGTCATTATATACTAATTAATACAAGTAAAAAATTCCTTATAAGATTGTTTGTTTAATAATTAAAGTTCTAGCAGAAAATGATATAATATACAACGATCGGGACGTCCATCGATCTAAAAAACACACGATAAAACGTGCAAAATGTGGTACAAATTGTTCGTGCAAACAGAAGAATCACTATTCGAGAGCTTGCTGAAGAACTTCACATCTCTTACGGGTCTGTGCAAAGTATTTTAACCGATAATTTGCACGTGAGTGCCAAATTTGTTCCCCGACATTTGACTGACGAACAGAAGGCAAATCGTGTTTCAGTTTGCACGGATTTGAAGGATCGTCTTCAAGCAGGACTTTATGGCCAAAATTGTAACTGGGGATGAAACTTGTGTCTATGGCTATGACCCTGAGACGAAAATGCAGAACTCCCAATGGAAAACCCCTAACTCCCCTTGCTCTAAAAAGGCACGTCAATCAAAATCGCAAATCAAGACAATGCTCATTGTTTTTTTCGATAGTGAGGGCATAGTGTGGTCAGAGTTCGTTCCAAGGGAAACAACCGTAAACTCTGAATTTTGCAAAGGTCTACTGCAACGTTTGAGAAACGATATTCGAAGAAAAAGACAAGAAAAATGGGCCAATGGCTTCCTTCGGCACCGCGATAATGCGCCGTGTCACACGTCACTTCTGGTTCGCGAGTTTTTGGCCAAGAAAAATCTTCCTGTGTGTCCACATCGGCCTTACTCACCAGATTTGGCACCATGCTATTTCTGGCTCTTCCCCAAAAATTAAAACTGTGCTAAAAGGAAAACGTTTCGATACCATTCCCGACATTGAGATAGCCACGAAAGAGCAGCTGAAAGCCCTTCCGAAAGAAGCGTTCCAGAAATGTTTCCAGTCATGGATTCAACGTTGGGTGCAT
>SMLS01065236.1:0-21646 GCA_004785975.1 Popillia japonica
TATTATTCTCCTCCAGTGCTTCCGTAACAAACATGGCGATCGCCTACTAATAATAATCATTTGTTCGGTTCGGTGCGGATCATCAGAGACAAGATCGATCCCCAACATGCCACCTCGTAATCAGCCTCGTTTGATCGCTTCCATTGCTTGGGTCTGTGTTTTGCTAAGAATCGTTTGTTCGCCTTTAAAGGTCCTAATTCTCCTTGGAATCACCCCACATCCCGCTCTAGAATAAGGTGTGGTAAGCGCCCTCTTGTGTAGAATCCAGATATTGTCATATTTTTGTCACGGTTGGCCAACTACTAGATGACATTGTGGTCTTTTGGGCTCGTTCTGCTATTGCTATTTTCCCGGCTTCTGTATCCGCCTTTGGTTATCTTGCCTCAACCTTCTCTTGGGCCATGTAAACTCTTCCTTCCTTGAAGAGAAACTGCCCTTGTCCAAAGTCAGAAAAAATAACTGGTTGCGACATTTTTGTCAAAAATATTTTTGCCAACACGTTTGTTTGCTAATTAAAAGATATTTCCTAAACTTCAACTAAAAGATTTCTGAGCGATAACTCCTTGGCAAAAATATATTCAACCAAAAAAACTGGATTATAATTTATGACCAAGCTGTACTTAAATGGTATCGAAGCCTTCCACAGTACAAGTCCCTATTATGGGGGCTGTCTAATTTTAACCATAAATATGCACAACACAACGTTAGAAGATTTTTTCCTCTAGCGTGGTTGGCTCGTCGAGTTACCGCAAACTTGTGATTTCCTTTCCCCATCTCTCTTTTCTATCGAAAAGTTTTAGTGTCATCTTATTGGCTTGGGATTTTTGACTTGGCTCCTACGACAGAAGACACTTTTATAGCATTTGATAGAATTATCGTCAAATTTTGACAAAAATTGACTTCCTTAGATTTAAGACTTTTTTTAAGAAAACTGCTGCAAACCATCCTATTTGAATGAGACCTGTAAATATTTTTAAACAGAAATTACTGCGTAGGCAAATCGCAAAATTCGGTGAAATTACTCGATCCAAATCTAATTCCACACAGGAATCTATCCCCCAATCTTCATGAAATGGACAAAAGCTAGCGACGATTCGGATTTCAAGCGCCAGAGGCGGTACACAGTACGCATAGTACACAGTACGTTTTGTATGTACGGCAGTGAATCACTATCCGCATTTAGATCAAGTGGTCAGCAACTGCTTCTGGTTTTCTTCTTTATGTTTTACATCTGCAGCTGGTGCAATTTTAAACACACTGGCGTGCACATACATACGTACGAATAGCAGCTCCCTAGACCGTACTAAAGTTAGTTTTAGTAAACGTTCCATGCCGTACAAGCTCAAGTTGTTACGTGATATATGGATGAACGGTTTCTTTGTCGCGAGACGTGGACGTATAGTTGCTTTCCGGAGACATAATTCTGATGAGCAACGCAGTACGTATTAGTCGTAGTGGCTAGCAACAAATATAAACAAATCGCTAAGTCTATTATTATTTACGTATTAGTATAGTACTATTTATAAAAATGTATCTTTTATTCAAGACCTTTTTAGCAGGTTCTTGCACGTGGGCTTCAATGTTTTGAAACAGTAAAATTTGTATTTTGCATTAACCCTGCGTTCGTTGAGCAAAGAAGTTGCATTAAACTTTGTTTGCGGAATGAAATGTCTGCTTCACAGACAATGAGAATGTTGTGGAAGGCCTAAGCTATGACACAAATAATGTTTACAAGTGGTACAAACAATCCCAAGAACAAATTGACACAGACAAAGATCGCTCTGGGCACGTCGCATGAATCAAAGATTTGGTGTTCAAAACTCGTGGACTAACAACTACAGACCTCCCTGATACCATTAACATTTCATTTAGATCAATTCAGACCAATTTGAGAGATTTTTGTGTCCTCCACCGACACCCAAGCAGCCATAATCTAGGAATGCTTAGGAAAATTAAACAAACGAGCAGAAAAAAGCCGAAAACCTCCAAAACTTAGTTCATGGGACAGAAACAGGTCTGTGGCATAAGGATGAGTACCTACAAAAAAGAACTCAAAGATAGGGAGGAACAGCTCGGGGCATCCCCAAGGGAGAATCTTCCTGGTCCGAGACACGCCAAGGTATTGCTTAGAAACTTCAATAAGCAAAGACCACACTAGAACTAAGTAGGCACAAACTACGTGTCCTTGTAGGCTTTCTCACAGTGCCTTGTACCAACATCATCACTTTTCTCCAAGGTATTCCTTAGAAACTTCAATAAGGAAAGAGCAAAGACCACACTAGAACTAAGTAGGCAGAAACTACGTGTCCATGTAGGCTTTCTCACAGTGCCTTGTGACAACATTGTCAGTTTTCTCCAAGTTATTCCTTAGAAACTTCAATAAGGAAAGAGCAAAGACCACACTAGAACTAAGTAGGCACAAACTATGTGTCCTTGTAGGCTTTCTCACAGTGCCTTGTACCAACATAATCACTTTTCTCCAAGGTATTCCTTAGAAACTTCAATAAGGAAAGAGCAAAGATCACACTAGAACTAAGTAGGCACAAACTACGTGTCCTTATAGGCTTTCTCTCAGTGTACTGTGACAACATCAGTTTTTTCCGAGGTATTCCTTTGAAACTTCAATAAGCAAAGAGCAAAACCACACTAGAACTAAGTAGGCATAAACTACGTATCCTTGTAGGCTTTCTTACAGTGCGGTAACATCATCAGTTTTGGAGGAACCAACACTTCCAATGCCATTGCCCAGAAGCAAACTACTTCGAGCTACTGTGAAAAAATTACCACGACTAGACGCAACAGAATATCCCATTAGATACATAATCACTATAGTCAGTATAAACAAATCAAACTGATTTTTCTGAATTTACTCAATTAAAGATAAACGTTATCCTAAATAACCTAACTTAAATGAATTAGGCATTAGTTTATTCCATCTTGGCAAACAAACCGTGAACGCACGACATTAACTTTCAGAAAAACACACAACAGATAAAATTCAGACGCCCAGCCATTAAAACAAAAACGAATCGGATCCTTCTAAACTGAAACGTTCGTTCGATAGTAACGGCATCAAATGGCGTCCTGCCAGTGGATAAAGCTGTTCTGTGTATCGAGCTCGCGAAGCTCATCGCGATGCCGTCGTACTTGACTCTCACTTTCCGAAAGGCCATCTCGAGCTACACGCCATTAATTCCTAGTCGGCCTTTCCGCACGAATGATAACTAAAAGTTGGCTATGTTAAATCTCTTGATACGATAACCTAATGTGTTTATTTATTAAGCATTATAGCATTGTAGGTCTTTTTAATTTGTTGTGTTTGAGTGAGGATTTCTGTCTATCAAAAACTCGCAAAGTGTCATTGCCAAATGATAACAATTATGCAAAAAAATTATGGTTTATGTTTAAGATTGGGTTACCAATATGGTTTTTGTCGACATGAATGTCATTACATAAACATAAGTCAAAAGAATTAAGTGTGAAACTGGCTTTAAGGTGCCTGAGAGCTTGATGTTCAACTCCTCCGAAGCTTATCAATTTTATTCAAACTTTAGCCGACCAAAACTCCATTGCTAATAGAATCCTGAAGGATTGATAATCTAGTTTGACAAGAATACCTTCTACATAAATGTTTTAATAATTCTATGCGACAATCTTAATTGGTGAGTGCTAAGTACAATGATTCTTTTCATTTTGACATAGGTGGAGGTTCGAGCGCTAACAGCATCTCCATTAAGGCAGTTGGGCAAAAACACTCTTTCATAATTTCCAAAGTTGGCAACACCTCTGTGATACTAAAACAGATAATATAGATAACCATAAAGTGTCTATTGTAGCTTTCTGGGCATATTGTTAGATCCGCTTAAAACTATGCAATTCTTCTTTCTGGTATTCCTATTCATGCTTGCCAATCGTCAAATCATCTGCGTAAATATAGATTAGATGAGATTAAGATTGGGGTGGCCATGCAAACCTCTTTCACTGCCACCTTTTCAGATCTATTGTGACCCATTTTGTCCTAGAAGGCGTCCTCAAACTTTGCCTTCTTTATGAGGGCTATCATCTTTGAAAGCGCCTTCTTTATGTAGCTATGTGCTCTGGGTTTCTCTACGTCCAGTACTAGAAACCGTAGGTTCTGGCCAGGGAACAATAATACAACAGATGAACTAAGGTTTCCTACTCGTCTTTGCAGAATTTGCAGATAGCATTCTCTACCAGGTCTATGTTATACATATGACTACTTAATGTACAAATGATCGTTCAGCAAACCTACTACCATTTTGGCAGACTTCTTGTCTTTACTCATTGTGGTTTCTAGTAAATTCAGGTCTCTGTTCCATTACGACATCTTTTACCTGTTTTTGTCCTGGTCATCTTGCTCAGCATTCCTGAGACCTATGTATACATTCGTTAATATATTTTTTCGTTTCCGATTTGGTGGTACCGAAGAAAGGGGCTCACAGGAATGACTTTAACAAACCTTGTTTGGCGAAATGGTATAGCGCCTATTTTTCTTCATGTTCGTGTGGCTGGAAACCCATGCCAGTGGTAACCGCCCTTGGATAACCACCTCTTTTAGGGCACTTACGCAATTCCAAACCACATTAGACTCAACACTACATAGCTCGCTCGGTCTTTCTACTTTCCTGATGCAATGATGAACTTCTGCTTCTGAAGCTTATCGAAATAATCATTCTAGTCTTTCTTCCATATATACCAACTCCTACGCGGAATTCCTTGTATACTGGAGAGTGCATAAATATGGGTGTCACAGTTGCCCTCGTTCACGCAACAAGCTTCTGCGGAACGCATATATCGAATTTTGGAGGTGTCTAGACTTCATATATTGAAAGATCAACTCCAAGGGACTGTTACCCAAAACGCCATCTGCATTAATAAATACTCCCAACACCATCTTCTTATTAGCAAAGATCGATTCAATCTTGTTCAGAAAGTTGTATAGGGCTGCTCTTTATTGGGCAAATTATTTTTAATATAGAACCATCTTAGTGGCGTTTTCTATAAAGACTACCACAACATCAGAGTTATGGGATAGGGAAAGCTTGTCCAGAAATGTTCGTTTATGAAAGGTGGTAGTACCTTTGGTGCTAAGGAAGACAATATATACTGGATATATTCCATCACCTTGTTGGGTAAGTTGAAAATGGTGATCAACTAAGTCGAATTATTTCCTTAGAATTTCTCTTATAATGCCTTTTTACATGAAAGCGTGCCCTCACTATGTCATCAAAGCCACCATTAGGTTGTGCTCCAAAGACGTGATGGTAAATCTTTGTGGTCTCATGCCACAAACGAGGACATCATGGAAATACTAAAAAATCTCGTCACGTTTAGCTCAGTCCATCATCATGAACAATTTTCAAATATCTTCCTTGATTAATCTCTATTGGATGGCTTTTACATAGTCCACTCTAATTTAATTAGATTTTAGCAACAAACTTACGTACTACACATAATAAACACTAACACCTTCAAGTTACAACAGCTATTTAAAGATTTTTTTCTGGATTACTTCAATCTCAGCGACAAACAAATAATAAATTCCGCTCCTATCCAGTCAATTCATTACTAAAATCATTTGCGGCTTACAAACAACCTTATAAATAAAAATAGTCTACGCCCAAAATTATTAATACACGGTTACCATCACATCGCTGTTACATAATACCGCCTGACAGGTCATATCAGAATATGAGCAATAAAATTTTATTACTATTAACACATGTAGCATAAATTTTAAAAATAATGTTCGAACTGCAAACAGGGTTTCGTATATTATATGTATCTACTTATACGCGAACCTAAAAAAGGAAAATCAGCAACATCTGGCTAATGAATACCGAGCTAATCAAACAAAAAGCTGTAACTTTATATGTTTGAAAATCTATACCAGACTGTTTGTGTTTATAATAACCGCGAAATTATAAATTATAAATAATTTCCGCAAGCTGTGATTAAGGAAGAATATTCTCAGAATAGGCTACCGCATTTGTAATTTAATTACCGTCTCAACATTGTAGATGGGAATGTAGGAGAAAAAATTAGAAGGCGGGTTCAGATGAGACGATAACGAAATAACGATATGCAAAAATTTTCGTGTCTAAAGGTAATAATTATTCTGTGTTACTGGTTTTTCGAACTCGGCGAATATCTTCGATACCATCAATGGGTATGTCCTTGTACGTGGAGAGACCTAGTATGTACTGCATCGAATTAAGTTTTATGTAGCAACTTTTGATGTATTCTGTGGTGATGAAGCTTTTTTGTGCATAACTGAATGTTTTTATGATTCAGGAATACAGAAAAAAAGTAATTTTCCAATTTTCTGATTTTAGTTCCTAAATTTCTGCGAATTCGCCAGGATATCTGGATATGGTCTCAGCTATTGCATCTCCCAGTTAAACTAAAAACAGGAATAAGTTTGGTGATGAAACTGGAAAGCAACCCAGCTGAATCTTTGAGTTTTTTCTCGGAATATGATTTCTTAGAGTGGTAGTGGTAGTAGTTAAATCTAGGAAGCATTGGCAAACAGATAATACCAATGATTTTTTTAATGGTAAATCGACCAATTTGGAAAGCTTTTTGTTTCTTTGCCAGTAGGTTTTTTCCTAATATATCCTCGGATACTAATTTGGTCCACAGTTTAACAATTCTTTTTAACAAATTTAATTTCTGCTCACCCATCTTGGTATTTCAACACCAGGTGTGATGGCCTCTTCGATTTCCTCGTTACTCGTTGCTTGCTTGCAGAAAATACACAGCCCCGGTTTCAATTCACTCACTCAATGTGGCTGTGTAAGCCCAGCCCCCAGAGAGCGCGGTCTCCAGCGTCAAAACCACCTAAAACCAGGTCAAAACCAACCAAAACCAAGTCCAAAGCAATCGCGGCTCCCCAGCGTCAAAACCAACTAAAACCCGGTCGAAACAAACTAAAACCAGGTCAAAACTGGTTTTAGTTGATTTTGACCTGGGTTGGACGATGGAAGGGGCGCGCTCTCTGGGGGCTGCGCCAGGTCAAAACCAACTAAAACCAAGTTCAAAGCAATCGCGGCTCCTCAGCGTCAAAACCAACTAAAACCAACTAAAACCAGGTCAAAACTGGTTTTAGTTGATTTTGACCTGAGTTGGACGATGGAAGGGGCGCGCTCTCTAGGGGCTGGGCTTATACAACATGTGTCCGTGATTTCTTAATTCTGTTTTTTAAGGTTGGGCTGAGGATTTCTTCTTTCTATTGTCTTCATTCATGATTTATTTCATTTCAATATTTGCCATACTTTTACTTGATTCCCATACATACTCAGCTGACTTCCTGTATTTCGAAAACCTCTGATTCCATATCATTTATTCTTATTGCATTCAGTTCAGTGCGGCGTTCTATTGTCTTGGCCTGGACATGGCTCCCTTCTTTTCTTGTAATATGGTTCTAGCTAGAGCTGCAACCTTTTATGCGCAAAAAAACTTCGGAGTACTGCTTCTATGGACGTTTCGCAACGTTTATTCCTGATGCTATATCCTGGTTGCTTTATACTTCCTTTAATTCTAACAATGAGGTCATCTACATTTATGACATTACATCCAATTCTAATTTCGTCCACTAAATTAGTTACAGATGCAAGATATTCTGGCAGAGGATCTTGGGTACCTGCTTCAATTTGCTTTCTCGGTCTCCAAATCTACTTCCAAGTAGATCAGTAATTGTTTCTATCCAGATAGCAGTCCTGCACTTTCTCAAACATTTAATCTTACTGAACTCCTTAACAGCATACTTAGTTAATTCCTGTAGGTTTTTTTTTAAATAATACGACCAGGCTAGAATATTTAAAGCCACACAAATTCTATTATTTCGTCAAACATCCAACCAAGCCTTTTCAGAGGTTGCCTGTTGCCCCACTGTGTTCGCGGTCCCCCAAAATGACGCCATAAAAATGCTTCGAAATTCACAATTCCAATAATCTGTACACAATTCAAACCTAATCCAATTTCTCCCACCACAATTCTCTCTAATATATATTAGCGCAACGTACGAAAGAAATAATTAAATCGCAACAAAAGAACAGACAGCAAATCCAGCCACTCGCTAGATATACGCGCTTGTAGTGCCCGGGCCTTTGTTTTCTGGTCAGGATCAAATTTCCGGTTACCGGCTCTTCGTGTGTTACGTAAAAATTTGTAATTCAAATGTCGAATTAGTTTCAGCGATGACTACGACCGACCGAACAGCTAATTCTAATAATAAATAAGTTGGAAAAAAACCGATTGTATGCAGAGACGCTTTACCAGCGTATGATCAGGCATGTTATTAAGTGCTATTATGTGAGATACTAATTTGTAATTGTTAAAGTTTCCTTTAGAACTAGAATACATTGTATATGCATACTTGCCTCAAACCTGTTAATTTTTTTTATTAATGTTACAAATTTGATCCTGTGAACCGCATTTGTTTCCAAAAAAATTTTGCAGCAAATTCTGCAGAATATGTTACTTAATGCGAACCATTTAAAAGCATTATATTACTACAACAATATTTAGTAGTTCCATATGTTGTAAAATCGCACATAAACAAGCTACGTTTACGTTATCGATTACTGACCTCTACTGCAATAAAGTTATATTCTCGTAAAAGGAAGTAAAGGCCCGACGTTCACACAGGTCGTTGATATATGCGTGCGATACTCGCAGTTAATTGCTTAAGAAATTGTCCACTGTGTGCTGTTTAGTGGCATTTAATTGAAAGTATATTGGTTCGAGTCTCGGACGTAAATGTCATATTGGATAAACGGTATAAATTTCTCAGAATATCACTAGACATCTGAACTTCAACATTTATCAAAGTACCACAAAATGGTGCATTTAAAACCAATCAAGAGAATCATTATAATCGTTAATTTTGTTCCAATATCGTTCTTATTTTTAAAGTCATCAACCCATTCTGAGGATTTACACCCCAATACAAAACCCAGAAGCACTGTTTCAATTTTGCAAATGCTAGACACCTTACAGGGCCTTGGAAATCTTTCAGGGATTAACTCTTTGTATCTTGGATCACCCATAAAGAAAACTTCGGTTCCAATTACTGAGAGAACACTGACATTGGCACCAATGTAAGTCCCATTGGAAAAAATATATAATACCATCATATGATCTTCTTTGCCCGTGATGCTAAAAGAGCTACTGAGACTCGAATCAGCCAATTATTAGTATGAGTTACGAGAGCTACCAAAGCTACTAAAGAAGAAATATCATTTTCAAACATAGTTGCCTTAGTTTTTCAGGTTTAGCGTTTCCTTTTTGAGCTGTTCCCACTAACTAGTTGCTATTTTTCTTTGGAAAAATCAGTTACCAAACTTGAATGAAGTGTTCCAATTGTTGTTACTTCGTAGTTACTTTGGCACTTCAGCAAGAACACAGCGGTCTTTCAAGCTGAGGTAGCAGCAATTCTCCATTGCGTTAGAAAAGTAGAAAGTGAGTTCGGTAAAAGAGTCGCTATCTTCTTAGACAGCAAAGCAACCCTCAAAGCGATTAGCTGAGGAAATGTTGACTCCAAACTGGTTTGGGAATGCGTAAATGCCTTAAACGAGGTGGGTTTCCAAAAGAAGCGAACTTTGACGTGAGGTACCAGCCACAAGAGTGTGAAGGGAAATAAGGCAGCAGATGATCTGGCCAGACAAGCTTCGCAAAAGCAATTCGTCGAGTGTGGCCCATCCTTCGGAACAACCAAATCACAAATCAGGAAGTCCGCCAACGATTGGATTCATAACAAGTCCACGGAATTGTGGCAAAGATTACCAGGACAAATGAAGACAAAACGGTTCCTAAGAGACAAAAGCCTGAATTCGCTAGAGACCTGCTGAGTAAAGACAGAACAATGACAGTAGGTCCGTTGACAGGTCACTGTAGACTAAATAGCGGAAGATGCCACCTGCAGATTCTGCAAGGAGGAAGAAGAAACCCCATTCCAAGCGCTGTGCCACTACGAAGGCCTGGCAAGGACAAGGTTTCCAATGTTGGGCACAGAGAATTCCGCAGCGCACAGCTACACTAAGGCGCCGCTCTCAAGGACTCTAAGCCTTATAAAGAGAGCAATGGGCGCCCTCTAGGATTAATGGGGATCATAATAGACCTGGAGGGTCGCGGTGAAAGAAGCCTGTGGTGCCACCCATACCCCAATTTTGTGAATCTCTATCAAATAAATTCGCGTGAAGACCACCAGAGCAAGATCGCATCTGTCCCACATCTCGTCCATAAATGCTATGCTGTTGGGGCTGCAGTTTAAAAAAGATATTGCTTTACCAATAATTTTCATATGTGAGGTTTGTAATGCATTGTGAACATCCAGAAAACTTTCCAGAACTACATCTCTATACTTCTTCAAGCTTCTTCAAGCTGGTCATTTTTGCTTCAACAATCTACAAGTATCTACAAGTCCATTGCATTGCACAAGGAGTTTCAAAATCTTTGGTGAATTGCCAACTGTAAGAAACTGGATGTGTGCACAGGTATGGAGTTTTAGGATACATATTTGCCACAATTACCTTTTTTCGCAGAAGCAACAATAATATTTCATGTCAAGAAGAGTGACACAACATTGATCCATATTTATTTATTTTCTAATAGATTATGATCGCCTAATTCTGTTTTTAGGATTCACTGCATAAACTCATACAAAACGCAATCAAAACCACATTTTTATGAAAGACAATTTATGCCGAAAAATCATCCAAATAATTAAATAAAACTGCTTCAACTTAAAGTGCACCATACGAAACGCATTTTAATCCGATTCGTGTTTTTACTCACAGCTTTAAAACATCAAAGGCATACACAACGTGGCTGTCAGTGAAAGATTGCATTTTGGCACATCGCTGTGCTATTGAACTTGAGTTCGTAGGAAAGTGCAAAATGATGGCGTGAATTTCCATAAAACATTGCTGTCTAGTGCCGGAAAAAAAAACATTCTCGTTCGCTGTAAAATGTCTAAAAAAAAGTGCTTGCTTATATAAATATATTGAAACCCATCCAGCGGATAGCAAAATGATTATTTTTCGGTTTCCTCTTTACTGCGAAACCAATGCATTTGCGTTGCATCAACTTTGAATGTGCATTAAGGATTTATTTGCATACCTAATTGCATTCGCTATAGACAATGTTTTTTCGCCGCCGCCAGAGGTGTCATTGCCTGATTTAAAGAATTTATTCAGCATTATCTTCTATCAATAGTTTTTTAACAATATTTACGTATGTAAATCGTATTAATTCCCGCATCATGCGAATGGTGGTTACGAAAGCTTGAAATCTGAGTATACTCAGATAATCGCTTCTTGTTCCTTACATTTTTGGTAATGTTTAAGCTGCAGCTTAGGTGATCGCCGACGAAACTAAAATATATCTTTACGCGTAGGTGTACTCCCTGTGTAAATATTTCCTTTGTGTTCATTGCATTGCGAAATAAAAACAGCCATTAACTGAATAAATACAGGAGAGTTATATTTACAGTTTGTTTAAGTACATGTGCTTCCTTTCCATATTGGAGGAGCTTACATTATGAATTCGTAACTTCGAAAATATGTTGGCCGTTCGTTTAGTAAAATTGTTAAAAGGAAAGGAATTCTAAACGAAATAAATATTGCACAACTAGTGAAGGCTCAAATAAGAGGCAAAGTTTTCAAATCAAGCTAGCAAAATATATATATACATGTAGGAAGATTTCATTGGTTTTAAGTAAAAGATGACCAATATAAAACTCAAAACGAGAGCCCTTCAATGTGGAGATTGTTTGAGTGCTACACTATAAGCTGACGCTCTTTACTCGGAAGCAATTCAATGTCTTAAATGTATCCAACACTTCTCAAATGACAATTCTACCCAAGGATTTATGTATTTATCCGAAAGCGCGCAAAATTGGTGATTATCCAAAATTAATTTTTTTTTTATTGTTTCTGTATGAGTTATAATGAAATTGTGTATACAGTAAACTTCGCTTACAACGTACATGGGATATAAGGTATTATCGGTTTTAACGTACTCTATTACCTACCCCGCTCCCAGCTCTATTTAAACTAATGTTGTATTTTCCTGTTATAACGTATCTGGCTTATAACGTACACTCTTTATATAGCGTACTATATTGCACGTCCTTACATCAGCTTTCTATCGGCTATAACGTACTAGGCGCAGGTGTTCAAAGCATAAACAACTCACAAAGCTGATTGCGGAGAAACAAAAACCGTTGCTGTGTTCAATTCTGGGATGTGTATGTGCAATAATCGATAGTCACATACATATACATTGATTACATAGTCTGTAACAGTCTCCGAAGATAGAAGCCGTGTGTAGAAAAAATGTCGCAAATAAAAAAACGTAAAACACTAACCCTTCAAGAGAAATACAACATAATTAGAAAAATTGAAAGTGGTATGCAGCAAACGGTATTATGTAAAGAATTAAACTTGTCGAAAACAACTGTCTCGGGCATATGGACCTCCAGGCAGAAAATATTGCAAGAAAGTTATGGTAAATCTCTATCCATTAAAAAAATTAGAAATCCCATTCGAACAGATGTTGATAAGTTATTACTTGAATGGTTTAAAACTCAAAGATCATTGAACATGCCCATCAGCGGTCCGATTTTACAGCAAAAAGCCGAACACTTTGGAAGATTGGTGAATGGTCCTGATTTTAAATGTACTTCGGGATGGATCGAACGATTTAAGAAGCGTTACAATATTACAAAAGGAAAAATACACGGAGAAGCGATGGATGTGAATGTCGACACCGTACAACACTGGATTAAAAATGTCTGGCCCGAAATTAGAAAAGGCTATAATGATAGTGATATTTTTAATGCTGATGAGACAGGCTTATTTTATAAACTAACGCCGGATCGTACTTTAAGGTTTAAACAAGAAAAATGCATTGGTGGAAAACAATCGAAAGTGCGAGTTACGGTTTTGGTATGTGCTAACATGAATGGAACGGAGAAATGCAAACTTTTAGTTATAGGAAAATTTATGAAACCCAGATGTTTAAAAAATGTTAAAAGATTACCAGTTAGTTATAACGCAAATAGCCGAGCTTGGATGACTGCTGCGATTTTTGAAAATGAGATCAGGCGTTGGGACGACCAACTTCGCAAAAGAAAAAGAAAAATTCTCCTTTTGGTGGATAATTGCCCAGCGCATCCACAGATAAATAATTTAACAAACATTCGTTTGGAGTTTTTACCCCCAAATTGTACAGCTTCTTTACAACCCATGGATCAGGGTATAATTCACTGTCTGAAAGCACGTTACAGAAGGTACATTATCTTAGAAATTATAAAAAATTTAGACAAAGGGAAAACCGTTGAAATATCATTATTAGATGCTATAAGAATGTTAGCACAGTCATGGCAAGATGTAAGTGTTAACACAATTAAAAACTGTTTTAAACATGCCGGCTGGGTTTCAACAAATAGTGAATTTGACGAAGCAGATGATCTTCCTCTTTCGCAGTGGATAAGACAGATTGACGAAAATAATGATGACGATTGGGACATCCCATTAAGTGAATGGTTGAAAAAACATGATTTGCTTCTTCATGAAGACATTTCAAACCTCAATGACTACACTAATGTTGATTCAGAACTAATCACTACTAACGTTCCTACTGATAACGTGATAAATGAAAAAAATACAGAAATGGATGAAAGTGATAGTAAGGATGACGACTTCATTGAAGATGTTAATTGTGATAAGTTTGATCCGTTACAATTATCGAACACATTATTAACTTACCTCGAAAAAGACGACAGTGTCAGTGACGAAATATTAAATGCGATGCTTAAAGTTGACAAACATTTGCGCACGAAATGTTTAAATAAGTCCAAACAATGTAAAATAAGCGATTTTTTTAAATAATATACATATATGTATGTACATATATCATGAATGTAATAACATGTTCTTGAAAATATATTACTCTTTTGTTTCCACAATGATAGATATCTTTTTATTAGACACTTAAAGAGAGAAATTGTACTTATGTGTGGACGAAAAACGATAAGTCATTATTTGCTTTATTTCTTTTTTAACGTACTCTCGGTTATAACATACCTAAATTAACGGTCCGCTCAAGTCCGTTATAACCGGAGTTTACTGTATTTGACTTGTTTGTCTTATTGAGAGATGTGATTTTTTATGTTTGCTGATTTATCTCATTATACACCAGTGCTAAGACTCGTGAACACCCCTGAGAGAGAGAGAGCTCACCGGACCCAAAAATTTGCTCTGAGAACTATTTTTTATTTCATTGTCTTTTATACGTGGAAAGCAATCTAAATATTTGTCGCACCAACAACGTGGGGTCAATCTAAATATTTGTGGCGCCCAACGTGGGGCCAATCTAAGTAATATATTCCTCTATTATTTGCCAGAAGACTCCTTCTTTCCTTTCGTTAGCTTATGGCCACCATACTAGCAAGAATCTGACCATAGCCCAACTACTTCCAGAGAATCATTTTAGGTTTCAGTTTCAGTTTGGCCAGGAGGTGGCGGCAAGTCTATAAGTCGTATGGCCTTCTCCGAAAATTCCCAAATATTTCAAAGCCAGTTTGATATCTCACTACGAATTTGGCCAACTTCAAGTGGCCACAGTAAAGACGAAATGATTTTTATACTTTTGTATTCTGGATATAGAACGAATTCAAGCACGCAAGTCGTACAATCTTATAAACATACTGAATTAATTCAGAAATTGTCCTATTTTCTTAAGCATAACTGTTAGTACTTCAACAAAAACGGTATTTAACATTTTTTTGCCGTGCAATACGTTACTCGCGAACTCATAAATAACCTGACAAGTGCGTGCAATGTCTTGTATCAATCACTACGTTACATAATGCGGCACACGATCAACTTGCGTAAGGCGATGGCTGCGTCAAGGATTTTCTATCGATGCAATAACGTTATGTTACACCGTTTGCTTTATCCGCAGCGAGAGAATGGATAGCTGTGTATGTAATTGATATTTATCGCGGTCACTTGGCAATTATACACTGAGAATGAAGACGGTATTAACAAAGTAAGTGCGACAGGTTAAAGCAAGTCAAGTAACAAAATTCAATTTTAGATCTAACAATTACGAATTAGAAAAATCTTCCTATATAGGAATCGTAAGAAAAAGAATTTTTGTGAAAGTTGTTCGATTATTAAAGAAAGGCATCCGAATCGAAAGCAAACCGTCTTGCAATTACAACTCGAACAATAATTAGCATTCGCGAATGGTCTTGTAATGCTGACCGCTGGTGTACAACAACAAACGTGATACTATACATATCTGCATTACGTTGAGAATCGAGTGAATGTAAAGGAATCGCATAGATATAAACGTTCAATTTGGTTTTGTTATACCGAAGATAATCCAGTCGTGGCTTAAATAATAAATAAAAAAAAACACTAAACAAGTCAAGAAGGAAACACGCCGTGTCAGAAGTCGGCTTGCAATAACGCAAATGGCCTGCAGAATCCGGTAATATCAAGAATCATTCATGCAAGAAATGAATACGAATTATACACAATTATTTTGTAATATCGTTTAGTGGTCTTCTCTAGTAGAGACATCTGAGTAATTCGAGAAACTAGAATTGCACGCAGTTACTGCATGCTGGTATCAATTACATCGGGAAACAAATTTAAAATGCCATCTCGAAAAATGAGTGGAAATACAGCGGGAAACACCTGACATCAATTCGTGCGGTTTGTATACGGGGTTGGTATTATATTACTGGCGGCAATGAATGTATAGAATTGTAGAGTGACACTAAGCATAAATTGAAAAACGTTACAAGTCTATTATAACGTTGGTATTCGAAAGAAAATCTATAAGAATTTTAAAAGCTCCAGCTAGATGTATGTATGTATATAACAGCAGTCTTGCTGCTTTTGTAAACCCTATCTGACAAATAAATTACTTAATCCAATGAATAATAGGTGCTGGTAGTCTATTATACAGGGTGTCCGCGAAATACAAAGCATGCTTTTAAGGGATGATAGCTACAACGATTTAGAACCAAAAACATATAATACACCTTGGGCCTATCTGTAAGCGTAAACGAGAAAAAAAATTATTTCTCATGTCACAAACTTCGATGCATACTGTACACCGACAGCTGATCCGTGCAAGATTTACCCGACGATTACAGGCGTGTGTTGCAACACATCGAGCCTTTCCTGTAATACATTTTCTCCTTTCTCTCAAAAAAGTCCCTTTTAGGACCACCAATTTATCACAAATAAAAGAAAAGAACTCAATTTTGTAGTAGCCTTTACGAAAGAGCTTAAAGCGCCATAACATAATTGCAGTAATTACATTTTTTTTCATTCAATGCGACTTTCCCTCAACTTAAATTTTCATTTACCGATCGGAGGCTGCTATTAAATAGGCCCTTTTCACTCTAACTTCAACATAACATCGATTTTATTGTCATAACATTATTAAAAAAAAACGCAAAGGTACGTTTATTTTAAAACGTATGGCCATTGACTTCGTACGATACAAGTTCAAGGTCGTATAAACAGATGATGTTTGGCTTACATCTGCCATTCTATTGAATACGAGTACAGTGTGATGGAAGAGAAATGACACCACGCTTCAATTTCAAAGTATGAAATAATTCGTTTTCATCGTTGTTTTCAGTTATTTTCAACCCTAAATTTTTGATATGGATTTTGGTTATTTAAGAAGCAATATAGATGAGTTTTCTTGTACAGTTTGACCAAATAAGGTTTTTTAGAAATAATTTTTTTTCTCGTTTACGCTTACAGATAGACCTAAGGTGTATTATATGTTTTTGTTTCTAAATCGTTGTAGCTATCATCCCTTAAAAGCATGCTTTGTATATCGCGGACACCCTGTATAACATCACAGATATTAACAATTTTTGTATGATTACGTCTGCGAATAAAACTGATATTTCAATGTAACGGATGTTATAAATATTTTAAATATATAAACTTGCCAGATCCACAAGAACGTAACTTCTTTCAGAGTGTCTCAATATTCCAAAACTTAAAGATGCAAAATGTACTTTGATAGCTACCATTGTCAAATCTGATTAAAAATTGACAGCCATAGAAAATATTTCAATAGTAACACCCGTGATAAAACTTAAATTAACTTGTCCTGCCAGTTTGACAGGAGTCAGAAGTATTCTAACGGTTGCAATCGCAAACACAAGAATTAAGTATAATTGTGAATTGCGAAAAAGTGCTATAAAATTTGGAATTATCTAAATATTTTGATACTGAGTTAAATGTCACAGTAAGAAAAGTAACGGTTTTGACAATTTGACAGTTGTCAGAAATTTTTTGATATGTACAATACATAATCGACACTTCACAGCTTTAGTTGTTTTTATTGACAACAACAGTGGTAAAACTGAAACACTAATATAAATAATAGAATAATAATATAAATTCACATAAAATTAGGTATTCACACTTTGACAGCTGCCTGAAGTATTTAACAATTTCCGCCACCTAAACAAGAGAGCACTATCTGTGTGAATTCCATGAAAAAAATGCTGCAGACTTTAAAAGTTATTAAAAATAGTTTGCTAGTTACTTAATTGTGAACGTAACGATTTTTCTTATTTGACAGTTATCAGAAACTTTTTGATGGTTATAATGGTCACCACTTCACAGCAATTAAACGTACTTTGACAGATGCAGTCGTACAAACAAAAGCCGCTATTTGTGTAACAAATATGCTGTAGAATTTGAAAAATATCAGAAATATGTTGATGCTTAGTTGATGAGCAGATATCACGCTAAGTAAAACGGTTTTTCAGTTTGACAGTTCTCAGACACATTTGGATGTTTAGAATAGTGAACACTTCACAGCACCGTTGATAATGATTTATTGACAGCTGCAATGGTAAAACCTAACTATAAAATTATTTGTGAGAAAAAATGCTGCAGAATTTAAAATCTATCAAAAATATTTTGACAATTTATTAAATGTTAACATAAAGGTTTTTGACAGTTATCAGAATTTTTTTGATGTTTACAATAGTCGACATTTGATAGCAGTTGCATTGTTGTTTGACAGCTACAACAGTAAAACTTTATTTTTTTTTTTTTTTAGTAGTTTGACTGATTCAATTGATCTCAGTTTGACAATTGCAAAAAATTTAGCAAACAATTGATTTTAGAGAAATAATCACTGGATCTCTTGGTGCTGACGTAAAACACAAACTCACCGCCAACCACAAAAACACCTAACCTCAAACGTGTTGATAATTTATCAACGTGTTTGGTGTTTTTGCGGGTGAAAGTGAGTTAGCGAATAGATTTTATAATTGGCAACGTTGAGAAAAAAATACATACATATGTATTTTAACAACTGCTAGAAATAACTTTCTTGGCCATGTAAGAGATAATGCTTAGAAATGTAAGTCAATCCTTTGAAGAACATCCTTAAATATGCAGAATCTTATTTTCTGTCGTGGATGATCAATCTTTTATAAATCATACGCCACAATAATAGACGCCCAAGCATTACTGAATATACATATATAAATTACTGTAGTGTGTCACTTCAGTAATATGTAGTTCTCTCTACTCACATTTTAATATGTACGGCCAACAAACGGTACATTATTATTCGAGGTTTGGCAGGTACTGTAGACATGACATATTGATATTTTCACATACATATGTATCTAACAGTAGTACATGTCTCCAGGAATTTAATAAAACTATTTGTAATATTTTTTTTCTAAGTCTGTATTCCATCCTTTAAAAGGTTGTATTTTTTATTATTTTATTTATATAAGGTAAGTATAAAGACTTCGTTGTAGTATACTAGTTTTGTGACGTCAGTGTACGTAATTTGTTGTGTTACCAACCGGAAATTGGCCGAATACTGAACCATAATCTTGTGGCAAGTATATATTTAGATATTTAAAAGAAAAAGAAATATTTATATATGGTGATAATGCAAATATCCTGTTGTAGTTTCAATTTTTAATGATTGTAATTGGCAACGAAGATGTTTAAAAATCGATGTATGTATGTATGTAATAAAAGTATGTGTGAAGTGGCTTCCGTTCATTATTTGTTCGCGGATTATTAAATAAATTAAATATTTTAGTCCAATCATCAATTATTATAATAATGTAAGTAATGTTTTTTTTTGTGTAACTTCCCAATATTTTAGTAATGGCGAAAATGTTATAAAAATTGATTCGTTAACTGTTCTATTTTGTAGCTTATGCAGGTTTTTCCACACCTCTGTTATTACCAAAAAATGTCCAATCTAATTGCCATTGGGCTAGGAAAGATGCTCGTTTGTTAGGTACTATGGCGACCTGTTAAATTTGTTTGACATGGTTTTACAAGATGTCATACAAGATTGAAATACGAAAGCCTATATATAAATTAGTTGGACGAATACTTAACCTACATTTTTCGAGACCATAATATTGAATTGTCAACCATTTAGCGCGCAATTAACTATACCTAATGTGTATGTAGAAAGTTTGTCTTGCATCAGTTTGTCTTTACTGAAAAGTGGACGACCTCCAGTTTTGGCCCCACAGAAACCAAACAGACTCGTCTAATCTCCTCAAGACAAAGTTGGGGTGTCTAAACACACTTTAGATCGTGGATTTGGAATTGCACATAGTACTGCTGACAGAATTTTGACTAAAAATGGATTAGAACATCGAAAAAGAAAGAAGTGGTCCAAATACACCACAACCCAACTAGAGAAAAGCCACAGATGCTGGCCAACATTAAGGCGTCAACATTTTATTGGTAACAGAGTTATTGTTTTAGATGATGAGCAATATTGCATTATCCATTTCGGAAATAGAAGGTTAAGATGATTTTTACACCGTCAATATTGCAAATTGTCCTGACAACGTAAAACTTAAACTGAAAACGAAATTTGCCGACAAGATTATGGTCTGGTGCGCTATTTCTCAAGATCTTATGTTGAGAGAGTTGAAGGTGAAGCTGTGGATACAAACGTCTATATTCACAAATGTTTACCTAAATTGATAATTATGTGCTTAAGGAAGACAATTCCCCCTACTACCTCAAGCGTCCTCCATTGACGAGTTTTGGGCACTACTAAGTAAGAAAGTTTATGACGAGGGTTGGAAACCCCAAAATGAAGCACAGTTACAGGCCAGAATATTCCAGAAGATCCGAGAAGTTAATATAAACGTCATCCAAAGAATGATAGGGATAATTTTACCAAAATTGGTCGCCATTGAGGACCACGGGCCCTTATCAGTTTTGTGAATTTAGTTTTTGTATGAAGCAATAGTGTATAATCATTTTCCAATGTTTGTGTTTTAAAAACTTCATTTCAAAACTGGTCTCCCATACGTTACAAACCCATTAAAGTTTGATTACTATATGAAGAAGTAACATTTCAAAAAATGATCATCCAAGTACAAATTATCGACATAACTTAACAATAATAACCGTAGACAATTTAACACGACTTTACTTCCACGCCGTAACGAATTTAACGACGTTATAGCGTAACGCCGCCATAAACAATAACGAGAGATGAAAAAATGCGATCTGAATCGCAATCGCATTACCGAGCGTTATATTGTCTCGTAACGTCGTCAGCATTTTTAATATTCCTCGAGCAGTTTCAATGGCTCACGCGCTGTATGCGTAACCATTGCTCAATACCTATCATATAACACTGAAACGTTCCGTCTCTTTCCCGTGCCGTGTTGATGATTGGCAATGTCAGCCAGTGAGACATACACATACAGCTTGAGGATTGGTGGTCTCGCTAAAAAGAGAAACGCATTCGCACATCGTCGACGTACACTGTACAATATTCTATTACGATATTCAAGTCCGTATTCAGATACGTACTTCGTGATAAAATAATAAGAAAGTTGAAATAGGTTATCGGGAATTTAGAGTGCTATCGCGGCGATAAATTTTACTTTCGTCGTGTTACCGTACAGGGGGCGCGCGTCGCACACTCACGAAATATGGAAATCAGTTTAAATAAGACGATGTAATACGGTCTGTGTATATTGTTTGTATTTAGCGAATGGTAAATAGGCACCTGGAACCAATGTTAGATAGGAAGTGTGTAAAATTTGATGTTGTGGCGGTACGAAATCGAAACGATTCCTTCTTGATGATTAACAAGAATTAATTGTTCTCGTTTCTGATTTTTTTTCTTTGATTTTGTCATCGCTGAAGTTATTTATGACGTGAGCTTTATTAGAGTTACGTTTTCTGCGGATATCTATGCAATATAACAGTTCAAGGATTTTCGTTATTGGAATGGGTTATATTTTTTAGATTATTTTATTATTAGAATAAAAATATGAAAAATTGTGTTGAGGAATTTATCTGTATTAGACAAGCCTTGTCATGGCTTGTACCGTATATACAGTGTGTCTCACTCTAGACGGCACAACCCCAGTATTTTTTTAATATATTGTCAATTCAATTTTTTTTATTTCTGATCATACCTCTCCAAGAAGTCATATTAGGGATTATTTTATAAAAAAAAATCTGTTAATAAAAGTTGTTCAGAATCGTTTAAATATGATAATTCCGAAATTTTATTAAAACCAAAAAGTCTTGAAAAACTTCCCCCC
>SMLS01065237.1:0-15821 GCA_004785975.1 Popillia japonica
GTAGTACCTATAATAATTTAGAATTTGGAATTTTATAAAATTACTTTGATTACATTTTGTAATCGATTATAGTCACTAACACTACTAAAATGGAGATATTAGGATTAGGAATTACAACCTAATAGCCGCGTATCGGAAAGTAAAGTGAGTATGTAAGTTTAAATTATATAATATAATGAGATAACTGTCCTGATGTGAAAAGCATTTTTTAATAATTAATGATTTTTTTGCCATTACATTTTCTTACTGTAGTACATTAAGAGAGATGGCTCACAGTCGATCGTCTAAGTCTATGTCCATAACGAGACAAATAGAAAAGATTTGCAAATTATAAGTGAGAGTAAAAGACTAAATCCAAATATTACTAATAATCACCCAGATCGAAGTTCATTTCAAATTCAAATACAAAACAATTTAGCACAAATCAATGAGAATTTAACTGAAAAACATAATAATTACCTCCAGTGTGTCTATTGTATATGGCAGTAATAATGACAGTTTGCAAGTAAAATTGAAGACGTGGGCAATTAATAATCATGTCAATCATAGGCAGTTGAATGAGTTACTCGCAATACTTAAGCACTATTGCACAAATATTCACTGGATCTCTTGGTGCCGAAGTAGAACTCTAGATCACTATCACATTATCAAGGCGATAATAAAACTCCGAGTTTTATTATCGCCTTGATAATGACAGCATTGCTGTCGAAACGCGTTGGCATTTATCCAAGTGTTTGGTGTCCTGTGGGTGATAGTGATCTAGAGTTCTTAAGCACTATTACCCAGAATTACCAACTGATAGTAGGACTATTAAATCTACACCTCGAGTAATAAACAATATTATCAATTTGGGTCACGGCTTATTTTATTATTTTGGTATCAACAAAATTTAATAGAACAGCTCCAGTCAGTAGGTAATATGTTTGTGGTCTAATAATTGTCGTGCTGGTAGAACAACCTGCTTGCAAAGTAGGTACGGAAATAGACTCCGAAGAGGAATCGTTTCTAGCGTTGTTTGCCTTTTGTGCGTTTGTAGTTACATTAGTTACATCTACTAGAGTTCGATCTGTTACGTACGATGCATCAAAATCTTAGAATTAAATATAAATGTAATCAATTTGATTTGTGATGTCGATGGAATTCCTGTAACTGAAAGTACAAAGGCACAATTTAGGCCTACATTGGGAATGGTTTTCGCCATTTGTTATTGCTTTATATTATGGTGAAAGTAAACCTGCCGATGTAAATGAGTTTTTCATAGAGTTCGTTACTGAAATTAATTATTTATCAAACGACAGATTTTCATTTAATGATATTGATTGATGATTAGTATTTCAAGTGCGCCTGGAAGGCTTTGTATGTGATGCTCTGTCTAGAGCATTTATCAAGTGCATCAAGGGGCATACTGGATTTTATGGTTGTGAACGATGCTTTCAAAAACGTTGTCATATCAATTACAAATTAATTTTCCTGAATCCAGAAAATGAAATGAGAACTAATGCAAATTTTTTACATCAAACTCAGCCAGAACATCATTTGGGTATCCCACCTTTATCAAAAGTACATAATTTTCGTTTGATAAGTAATGTGCAGTTAGATTATAGGGGAGGGGGTGGGGAGTTTGAACACGAGGTGCCTTGGAACATTGACTAAAATTCATAAATTATACGTCCATCTCTAAAAGTCCGAGTGCGTACGCATCTATTATACTTAGATTTACGTCTGTTCGTCTCGTCGTTTTAACATCTCAACAGTTACCTTTCGGTCGCCGATGTGAATATATTGTTGTAAGAATTTTAAAAAAATAACCGTAAATTGAAACCTTTGGTAAACGTAATATAAAGGAATCAGGTTAAATTTATTAGCGTCAATAATTAGTGTATACATTGGCAGTTTTCACAGATAAGTTTAAGTTTATATGTATATAACTTGTTTCTAGAACAATAATAAAATGACAAAAATGTACTCTTGGGTAGGCTTTGAACTTGTCTAGTGAGTAGGCTTTGAACTTGTCTAGTCCAAGAATGTATTAAGATTTTCCTTTTGTTGACGGTTTATTTAAAACATTAGCCTAATAATAATTCCAGTTAAAAACTAGGAATTATGGGATATTATTTTAGGTATATAATCACTGACTTTCGTAATCACGTTTCATTTAGATATTTTTTACAAAAAATATTTTCGAACTATGACTAGCTTTTTAATTAAGTATTGCAACGGATCTTTTATTAAAGTGAATCATTGTTTCAGGAAAATACAGTGAAACTCAAAATGCCACGACTATATAAAAAGAAGGGCACGAGAACGCCTTTTAACGACGCAGATATGGAACAAGCCGTTAAAGATGTTACAGAACATAAATTGTCTTTGAGAAGAGCTAGGGAAAAAATAACGTAAAACATACTGCATTATTTTATAGGATTAAGAACAAGGAAAAAAATATGACTATTCAGAAAAATATAATACTAACAAAATATTTAACCCTGATGAGGAGAATCGCTTAAAAACATATCCTTTAAAAAGTTCAAAAATCAATTATGGACTAACATATGCGCTAACCAGAAAATTAGCATACGAATATGCATTAAAACTGAATAAGAAAATACCCGATTCCTGGAATCGAGATAAAATGGCGGGAATAGAATGGATGAAAGGCTACATGAGAAGGCACCAAGCACTGAGCCTGCGTAAACCAAAAAACACTAGTTTGTCTCGTGCAACTAGTTTCAACAAAACCAATGTTGACGCTTTTCAAAATAATTATTACCAGGTTATGGAAAAATTCAGTTTCACAGAAGAGCGTATTTATAATCTAGATGAAAGGGGTGTTATGACCGTAGTTCAAGCCCCTTATATTATAGCTGCAAGTGGTATCAAGCAAGTTGGACAAGTGGTATCTGGAGAACGGGGAAAAAAAGTTACAATGTGTGCAATTATCTCGGCTAGTGGAAATCCAGTTCCACCCGTTTTCGTTTATCCTAGGACAAGAATGATCGATTCTTTATTAACAGGAGCGCCTAGTGGAAGTGTAAGTTTTCCAAATTGTCCAGAAAGTGGTTGGATGACAGCGAGTATTTTTTTGAAGGTACTTGAACATTTAAAAAAATATTCAAAACGTTCAAGAGAAGATCCCATATTATTAATTATAGACAACCACGAGACACACTGCTCATTGGAGACCATTGTATATGCAAAAGAAAATGGAATCGTTCTTCTAACTTTTCCACCTCACTTTTCCCATAGATTACAGCCGTTGGATGTTGGTGTTTTGGGTCCTTTTAAGGCAAAATTTAAAGTGGCTTGCAACGACTGGATGCTGAACCACTCCGGAAGAACCATTACCATTCACAATATTGCAGAAATTGTTGGCATTGCATATGCAACTTCATTCACTATAAATAATATCAAAGAAGCTTTTAAAAAACCTGGTATTTGGCCAGTGAATAGAAATGCGTTCACTGGCGAAGATTTTGATGCATCGTACGTAACAGATCGAACTCTAGTAGATGTAACTAATGTAACTACAAACGCACAAAAGGCAAACAACGCTAGAAACGATTCCTCTTCGGAGTCTATTTCCGTACCTACTTTGCAAGCAGGTTGTTCTACCAGCACGACAATTATTACACCAGAATCTGTAAAGCCTTTTCCTAAAATAACTTAAGCTCGTAAAACTAAACCAGGGAAGAAGAAAGGAAGCTCCAAAATATTAACAAACACCCCTGTAAAAAATCAAATAGAAGAGGATCTAATTCAAAGCCTCTCAACAAAAATAATGAAGAATATGAAACGTCAAACTAAAAGTGGGTCGTCCGAAGTTTCTCAGCCAATAATGAAGCAGAAGAAAAACAATCCTAAACTAGAAGATCGCATTGTTTCTGCATTATCTAAAAACCTCACAAATGAATGCATGCATCGCTTAAAAGCAACAGAAATCTGTAAAACGCAAGGTATTGGTAAGTGATTCGTCTGGCAGTTCAGATAGTAGTCAAAATATATCTGTTCATGATAGTTCTTATGGTAAAGAATCTATCAGCGAAAACGAACAATTTTCAAATACTGAAATTAATTGCAAAAATTTTATTTTAGTTAAGTTATGTACAAAAAAGTCTAACATCCACTATGTTGCCCAGGTTGAAGATAAATTTGACACAGATTTGTTTGTCAACTTTTTAAAGAAGAAGGGAAACACGTTTTCGTTTTCTGAAACTCCAGACAAATCACTTGTCAGTATGGATGATATAATAATAAAATTACCACAACCTTCAGTTAGCGGTGGTACCGTAAGGGCGACAAAAATATTTGTGTTCAACAATTTTGATTTTTCTATGTACAGTATGCGTTAAATTTAGCTTTAGAATAAAAATATTTTTATAGAGTTTCGAATTTATATCCTTTATTACATTTTTGTATACTTTTTAGTTGTGTTCAAAAGCTCCCCCTACTCTGTTCGAATGCTTCCCGCCTATAGGAGCGTTTGAACAACGTTCATAATTGAAAAAAAATGGAGTTTTATCAATTTATTTGGGGTATTGTATTAATGTTACTTACAAACAATTAGTAAAAACGGCCCATGTTACTGTTTCTACAATGTTTAATAAATGTAAATAGTAAGCGCACAAAATTATTCATGTCTAATAAAAATTCGTTCAAATCCTCCACCCTCTCCCCTATGCATATGGTATGTCTAGGAGTAATGCGCAGACTTTTGGGGCTGTGAATAAAAAGTAGTTCCCCATCTGCCATATCGGGCTTTTAGACGGGTTATTTATGGTAGATCCGCTAATTTGGGAAAAAGTGTTCCTGCTATATTTCTACCTATCTCACGTCAGGTGTTATACCGCAAATGGGTATACACCGCATATTGGCACTGAGTGCATGTGACTTTTGCGGTATTTAATCATTTCTGCATGGTATATTCTGTATGTCTAGGTCAACACCATATACAGAGTGTGTATCTATTGTCGGACAATCTCTGATACATGTATGTTTATTTCTTTGTCTGACGATAACAATGTTTTTTATGTAACCATGGAATGAATATACACTATATACAGGGTTCCTATTGTTGGGCAGCCCCTATTATGATTATCATCTCTCTCTCGTCTGACAACAACCAGTAACTGGTTATGTAACCGAACTGGTTTATTAATTATATATAAACGAATATTTAAGTTGGTCTTTCATTTTAGAATTACATGTTATATGATTAGTTCCGGTTACCATAATTTATACTCGTGGTTTCGCGTTTGCGCATTTAGCTTTCTACTGCCACAACCTCCCGAACATCTGAGCGTTTCCTATTTTGCACGGCATCCTTGACGGAGTTTAATTAAAACAGGTGGCGCCCTATATTCGAAAATTTCTTTTCTTACACCCAGCCTTTCGCCGGAGAAATTAGTGGGCGCTCCGCATGATAGGATTTCCAGCAGTGAGGTGGCGCAACTTGGTATTGGACAGGAGCGTCGCAAGGTAATGATAGTTGGGACGTGGTTTTTTTGGAGCAATACAAAAGCATGTGATTACCTTCCTTCCTCCTGGACTGTAAATAAAGAAAACACATTGTACCTATTCCCTAAAAATATGTCACATTCCAAGTTGGCACGAAAAAATACACTATGTGAGCCACCTTCATCGCAAGAAACATTTTCGGAATATCCTGCTACATTTAAAAAGACAGTGTACACAATAAGTGATACCGAATATTTTATTACAAATTGGATACTAGTACTTTAGAAGAATCTGACGTGAATGACACTCCATCTCCAAATTCTATTTCTTCAGAAAATGAAGGTGGTGAGTTAACAATGTTTCACATAACATTCTTGTTACTTTATTTACTTTTCTGTTAGATATGGCTGGCATATCAAATATACCGCGACGAAACTCTAATACTGAGGAGCAGACGCACAGTCAAGCAATTATTTTTGATCTTGATGCCGGAAGAACTGAATCTATTACCTTCATTACAAGTTGCCAAAAAGTGAAATCATGCTAAAAGATATAAAATTACAATTAAAAGCAATATCTCAGCATCACATGGACCTGCATACACATTTCCAGCTATTAAATGGAACATCCAAGATTCCAACGAATGAGTATTTTTCAAATAAATTTGCCCATCTCCAGTTACCAATATCCAATCAAGAGAAATTGCAACGTGTAAAACTGACGCGCTCAACTAGAGAAGATCATGAAGATTTGGTAAGTTTAATAATGCTTCTGGGTCTCATAAAAAACTACTATCCAATTACATTTAGAAACAAAATGTATTGTGGACGTTTTAATATTAAAGAACTTAATGATTTTCTAGCAGATACACACAAAAAATTTTACGGAGTTAAATTAAACGGGGTTGTAGCTTTTCTGAAAAGAGTTAAATTCTCACTAACAATTTGTTAAATTAACATTAAAAGGAAATATTACAACACTTTTCGGAAATGTTTCCAACTACACCCCATGTAGTTAGAAATTTCCAAGTCCAAAAATTAGAAATTTAATATCCTTCGACGGTGTTACTTGTTGTTTAACATCAGGCACGGATAATATCAACACCAAACGGATTAACAAAACCGGTAAGTAAGTGTTCTCTACCTGTTATGGTATTAGGAATGGTATTAGGAAATATGCTGTACATACCATGTGTATACCTTTCCTATTCATGATATGACGGCCATATTTTATTCGTTTAGTTTACCAAACTAGACCGAGTAATGTTGGGCAATAAGTATTAGATCGCCTTCAAGGAATTACTAGAGAGAGGGTAATTGCGTATAGCATATCAATATATTAAAAGATAATTAGATATTTTAAAATATGTGCTTTTTATGCAAAGCGTAATAATGGTTTTTATATGCAAGTCCGCAAAACTTAAAGGTGAACATGCGCTCTTTCTTTGTTATCGATACAGTAGACCCGTGATTATGTAACCTCAAGCTGGATTTTGCTAGGAGCAGGTTTTGTACGTCGCGAACAACACAAAGCGTCTAATGCATTACGCCGTCCAGCCAATTCAACAAAACCGTTGGTATCCTGCGCGAACTATTTAGTTGAGTTGCACTATGGTTGCATTGTAAGCATTTTCCGTTGTACATATAACCTGAATAAAGGAAAACTCGGCTTAAGGCTGTTTCGTACAAAATAAAAACACGTGTAATTGTTGTATTAGCTAAATTTATATACTTTATTAACATAGAATACACACTTTTTTTGAGAAAACGTATCCATAGAATTTACTAGTTTCCAAAACAAAGTCAATTAAAATTGAAAAAAATGGACTTTCATTTCCTAAATAACTACAAAATATGTCGATAAAATGCGTTTTTTTCTTCAAATATTTAAAGTTGTAGTTATAATCTACGCCTTCACTGTCGCTTTTTATTGAAAAAAAAGCCGAGTTCCAAATTTTTCCCTTATGTTTTTCGAGGGACCAGCATATTTAGATTTATCTATACTTCTATTGGATATTTGTACCAGCATTGAGCAGTCAGCTCAGTAGCAGCACACTATGCTGCAAACAAATTTTCAGAATGTTAGAAAGCCTGTCGTAGTTCGTCAGATAAGAAAGATTGTGCAGTCTGCAATTTCACTTTTCCTGATGGATCACCATTTAATTTAAAACAAGTAATTCGCAATATCTACGCCGATACAAACATTTATTATTTTATATTAGTTCATATTTATCAACAAACTTATTTTCATGCGAATGTTTTAATTGTTACAACAACTTTAATTTATTTAAACTAAGACATAGGGATGGATGCGATGATGATGAATATATTATTCAGTTCCCATGTTTAAATGGACCACATCACTCTATTTACGATAGTAGAGATACTGCTTCTCAAGTTTTAAAGTTAATTACTACATACTATCTCAACTTCAGGATTTAAAAGAACGAAATTAACTACATTTCAAAGTTTCCCATGTTCTGGATCTTCCGCCTACTAATGTTATTAAACTCAGTGCGGCATTTGAAGATTTATGAAGTTGATAGCAGTACAGTCATCTCCATAATGAAGAACTTAGGATGTGCACAACCCGGAATTTGTTGCATAAAAAGTGATTGCAAAGTTTTGAAACTTACCGACTGGTAAAATAAAATTGGGCAATACACAATTCCCAATACAATTTAGTGTTAAATACTTAGGATTATATATAGACAACAGGCTGAACTGGACTAGACATATTAAGGAAGTTAGTGCGAAATGTGAGAGAGCGCTTAACTTGATGCGATGCATTACAAAAGTATCATAGGGATGTGACTTCAAAAGTTCAAAGAACATATACAGAGCTTATATTCGATTCCGCTTAGGCTATGGATGTACAATTTATTGCAACACAAGTGAATCTGTGTAAAAAGACTGGATGTTATTCAGGTGGGGCGCTGCGGCTATGTGTTGGTGGTATGAGGTCCACTCCTAGAGCAGCTCTTCAAATCGAAGCTCAAGAACCACCACTATTTCGTCGTAGGAAATATTTGGCTGCGAAATATATATACTCAATAATTACAAGGAATACTTCTAAAGTTTTGCCTAAATTATGCACCCTCGCGAAGGAAGATATAGTAAACGGTTATTGGAGTTCCATTTTTTTGCCTATGGACACATCAACATAACCTTTCCGCCATATAATGGAATCCCCGAACATGACAGACAACTTTTTGCTTGCATTACAAAAACATTATGTACACCGATGGTTCAAAAAATGCAAACGGGTGTGGTTGTGCAATCTATAGTTACCAGGATAATGTCCAAATGAAGCTTAAATTAGACTCAGAAACCAGCATATATGCAGCCGAAGCGGTGGCGATTCTAGAGGCACTGAAATATGGCTTGAATATTACATATAAAGCGCTTGTTATAATGTCAGATTCTATGAGCGTCTTAAAATCCTTACTGTGGCAGTTTATTTTGTATTTACAAAGTACACAACGAACTTAAATTGTAAGCAAACTTGAACTATATTTATTTATGACAATTAATAATGTTATGGTTACAACATGACATTTAAAACCAACATACTATAATATACGTATGCAGGGCATTAGCTCGATGTGAGTGACACCTCAGTCCTTTTTAGACACAACACTCCCCCTTCACGAACATCGAGTAGGTAAATGTAAGCCTAATCTCTGTCTAATCCTATTCCGTGCCGTACCTCCGTAGCGATCGGTCGGTCGAGTCTTCGCTCTCTTTCTCGAGGTCGAAAAACTCTGCTTAAATCACGAGACATTTTTATATCTTTTTCAAGTTTCACGTCCTACCGTTTTCGACGCTATTTTAGGGTTTCATAACCCTAAAAATAATTCTTCAAACGTGACCCATCGATCTCAAACATTTATTTAGACGACAAGCTGTTTTAACAGCAATAAATAAAATCTTTAAGGAAAAAAATTAAAAAAAAAGAACTGACTACTGGTTAAATCCTCAACCATTTATCACAGCTATCAACTATTTTCCGCGCTTGGCCTGTCGGCCTGTCAGCCGCGGAATTGAAATTGAAATTAGCGTCGAAAAGATAATTATTTAAGTTTTCTTTCAAATAGAGGTAAAATATTCATCGGACGGAATTATTTGCAATTTTATTTCTTCGATAGAACGGCACGGAAAATTCTTGGGCTGCCAGTCAGACTGAGATACATCGAGTCTGGTTAGGATCGTGGCCCGGGGGGCGCGGAGCAAGGAACAAGCGCCTTCTCCTATCCCGGGCCTGCGAATACACATCTGTCGCTCAGTCGACAATTTTTTGCCCGTATTCCAGCGGACAGTTTTTATACTAACACACGTACTCTACGCAAGATTTAGATTTGTTTTAAAATAATATTATATTTATTTATGAAGCTTGTTTATCGTGTTTAATACACGCTTGAATATATTTTCTTCTGTAAATCATTTTTGTCTTTTTTCGCCTTATTTTTAAAAATATATACTGACCGATACAATTTAAATTTAGGTATTTTCAATAATATATAAAAGCCGACAACAGTTTATTTCTATACCCATTTTAGCGCTGTTTTGTCTTTGTTCATTCCGAAATTTTACTTATACACCAATTAACGTCGTTTTTTTTTACGGTTTTAATTATTTATTTATTTATCTGTTTTTATCTTTACAATTTGAGCGTCCATTGATTGTATTGTTTCTTTTTTTTTCTTTTCCTTTTATTTTAGCTTTATTACTGGCCATATTAAATTGTGTGTTGACTATTATAGTGCACGTCTGCGCTTGCATAATAGTTTTTCTGGTGCTAGGTTGTATGATTTGGTCGCGCCGTCTGAGCTGAGTAATGGCTGGCTCATCGCAGCAGCCAATTCAATACGTTTTGATACCGCTGCCGGATTCTCCGAGCAGCAAAAATTTTTCTGAACACCATACGAAGATGGACGTGGGCGATGACTGCCTCAACGAAACGTTGACACCTGTTTCTCATTGTAGAAGGTCTCCCGTTGACTACGGAGAGCTGAGCAATGCTGAGATTCTCAAGCACATCCGCTTGCTCCAGCAGATTCTCGCCAAAAGATCTGTCAGAAAATCCTCCACTCGCGATTTGCGAACAGAATTTGACAAAGAGGGCGTGCGTAACGACTCAAAGCCCAAAGAAATTAAACGCAGGGGCTATACGTTTACAAAGGCCCAGAATGTCTCCGACTGCATACGCCTCTTCCCATCTTCTGAGGCGGACTTTAGGGGAATCGTTAAGTTCTTCACTAACGATAACATCCCCTTCCACACGTACCAGTTACCATCCGAGAAGGTACTTAATATTGTGTTTCGTGGTGTTTCCGTCGAGATTCCTGAAGATCAGATCAGGAGGCAGTTGTTAGAGTTGGGTTTTACACCCGAACTGGTGCTTCGAATGCGCCGCAATCGCGGGGGCAGACCAATGCCCTTAGTATGGATAAAGATATCGAAAGAACAAAAAAAGAATTTACCACCTTAAGGAGATCATGTCCCTTGACATCTCTGTGGAGGCATTGAAATCCAGACCATCGATTGGGCAGTGCTTCCGCTGCCAGCATTACGGCCACGCACAATCTCGGTGCACCACCCAGCGCAAATGCGTGGCGTGTGGCGAGGATCATGCCGCCAAGGATTGTCAGCGTCCTAAGACGGAGCCATCAAGATGCGCAAACTGCGGGGACAAGCACCCAGCGAACTATAGGGGTCGCTCCCGCTTCCCCAAGCCAAGACCCATGGCCGCCCCTGTGAGGTCGCCAAAGAAGCAGACGCCAGTTTCTTCACTGGTACGTCCTGGCAAGTCGTACTCTCATGTCGCAGCGTCTACTACGTGGACGCAGAGCCAAATCCAGAAGAGGTCTGCAACACCCAAGACCGACGAAAAACCTGTGAAGGCTAAAACTAGGACTCCACGCTCGGTGCTTAAAAAGGCGCAAAATCCTGCACCCACCAACATCTCCGCGATGTTGGATGTGCTGCAAGCAATGTCCCAACAAATTAATATGCTCTCCAACATCATGAGAGCCAGTTTCCCGAACGAGAGTCTTAAGGATCGTAAATGAGAGTGCGAATAAATCCATCCTTTACGCAAATTCGCATTATGGTGTGGAACGCATGTGGGGTCCGAAATAAGATCTGTGAGGTCGCTCAGTTCCTCCGGGACGACCCGGTCGATTTGATGTTGGTAAGCGAGACTTGGCTTAGGTCTGGTGATGCTTTTACTCTCCCAAACTACCGAATTTATCAGTCCGATCGGCTTGATGGGAGAGGGGGTGGTGCAGCCATAGCTATCAGGCAGACCCTCAAGCATTCTGTTGCTGCTGTTCCTGTTCTGCAGTCGCTCGAGGCGACGTCGGACGACGTCGAAATCAGGGGTTTTGGCACTCTTCGTGTTATATCTGTCTATGCGCTCCTCCCCCCCCCCCCCCCTTCGAGGGGGTGTGATACCGACGACTATGATCGGCTGATGTTAGTTAATGATCCGGTCCTTCTGCCCGGGGATCTAAATGCAAAGCATCCGCTCTGGGGATGTGCCTCGACAAACGAATTCGGCAGAAAACTCTTTCGTTTCCTCTCCCTCTCTGATGTCGAGGTGCACTCTCCGGACGAGCCGACCTACTTCCGCCCCAGCATTAAGCCAGACATTCTGGACATCGCACTGTCTAAGGGACTACCGTCACATGTCCATGGTGCGAGTTCGCCCGATCTGTCGTCGGATCACAACCCCATTTTTATTACGTTTGGGGGGTGAGCTACAGTCCTCCGAAGTGTCGTCTCGATGGTCTGTAGACTGGGAACAGTTTGCCTCGGCTGTTGGCCGGTCCGTTGACGAATCGGTCTTCTCCTTCGACCGAGCCGATTCCCTGGAGGGTGCTGCGGAGCGCCACACGGGCATAATATCGAATGCCATTAAAGCCTCTACTTCCGTCTCTGCGCCTGTGCCGGATAGATGGTTGCCGGAGGATCTGAGATCTCTGCTTCGCCTCAAGCGCAAGGCTAGAAAGAGGGCTCACACTACCAGGAGTCCGGATGACTATGTGATCGCCAAATATCTTGGTATGCGTCTTCGCGCTGAACTAAGATCATTTCGTGAGAAGCAGTGGTGGCGCAGCGTGTCGTCGGTCATACCTGACGATCGTTCTCTGTGGCGGCTATCTAAGGCCCTAAAGAGAAAGAAGGCAAGAACCAGCCCAGAAGCTCCCCTGCAAAACGGGGCAGGTCTTGCCCATACCGCTGCTGAAGGGGCGGGTGTTTTTGCGGACCCCTTAGAGGTGGTTTTTCGTGGTGCGGAAGGTCAATCTCAATTCGGCCCTCTACACCTTAAGGTTGGCCTCTTCATCAGGGGACTGAGTGGGATGGAGGGTGACCCGCTGCCTGAGGTCAGTAAGGATGAGGTTCTGGGGGCGATAGCTCGTCGCAAGAGTAGCAAGGCTCCTGGGGATGATGGGATTGCCAACACTGCCCTTAAGAGATTGCCGACAAACGCCATTGACATCTTGGTGCTGATCCTTAATGCCATGCTGAGTCGACCAGTCTTTCCGAACGTCTGGAAACACGCGAGTGTCCTCATGCCTCATAAGCGCGGTAAAAATCCCGCTTTACCCTCCAGCTATAGGCCGATAAGTTTCCTCTCGAATCTGTCCAAGCTTGCTGGGTCGATTATACTCGCAAGGCTTCGTGATTTTATCAGCGAGGGCAACTTGTTGCCCGACGAACAGTTCGGATTTCGGGAGGCTTTATCGACCGATTTTCAACTCCTCCGACTCACGGAGGAGATTCGCAATGCAATTGAGCTACTCGACGGACGCTGTTTTCCTTGACTTCGCCACGCGTTCGACTCGGTGTGGCACGATGGTTTACTTTTTAACACGGGCAGCTTTGGAATTAATCCCAACTTGGTTGCGTTAATCGGCTCCTATCTTGCCGACAGAACCTTTGCCATAAGGATGAGCGACGTGCCGCCCGATCGCAGGCGTATATTCGCCGGTGTTCCGCAGGGTTCACTCCTGGGCCCCGAATTATTTATATTATATACGGCTGACATATCTAGGACAATATCGACAAATCTAGCAGTCTATGCACATGACACTGCTATTTACACTACATCATCACTACAATGATGCCGTCGGATACCTCCGCTCCGTGCTTCGCTTTCCTCCAAAATTTTAATTTTTAGATTTTCTGGTGATGTGATGAATGTTTTAAAAAATGGTGGTAGAGAATACAGCATCATAATACTTAGTAAATCTTCATTGATAATTACATTCATTTCAGAAAGTTTGTCAACAGTGTCACTGAATTTATTTAGATGATCACGTACGTCATCACTGTCTTTCATTTTATGTAAGATCAGCTGTTTTAAGAGTGTAGCTTTTCTCACCGGACCTTTGCTTTCAAAATTTTTGCTTAGGGTGTCCCATAAGTCTTTCGAAGTCTTACAATTCTTGATTTGCTTCAATTCGCCGGGAGAAATTATTAAAATTAGTTCTGACTTGGCGTTTAAATCCTCTTGATCCCATTTTTGTAATTCAGAGCCTTCAGTTGTGGGTCTCAAAGTTTTTCCGGATACGTAGTTCCATAATCCATTTCTTGTTAATATGGCTTGCGCTTGCAACTTCCACGTATCATAGTTGTCACGTTTTAATGACTCAATACGATAGTTTCCAGACGACCTCATTTTTAAACAACGTACAGTACAACTTCGATAACCCGGACATACTCTTACCCGGACACTCCAGTAAGTCGGACATTGGAAGTAAGCCGGACATTTTGCAATATTTTAACTCTTTAAACCGGACATTTTTGGAATAAATTGCAAGTGCGTCGCTCGCGGTTAACGTTAGTTAGGGTTAGTACTTTTTCCGCTTACGACTGTGACAGACGTAATATGTCGTGTGTATCATAATGGCACCGAGAATAACCTTAAAACTAAATCTACAAAAGAAATTAGAAATTATGGCATATCTAGAAGCCGGAAACAGTATTAGACAAACAGCTGAAAAATTTGGTGTGCCAAAGTCTACAGTGTACGACATTAAGACCAATAATAAAAAAATGAAGCAGTTTGTTTCAGCATCATCTTCTGAAACAAGTAAGATATATGTACATAGCTTATAATGTTAAAATTTATATATATTATAATTTTGAAATTTTTATTAACGCCGAAGATAAGGTACAGAATTAAAAATGCCGCATATCCTGAAATGGAGAAAGCTCTATATTCTTTGTTTCTCTTACAAAGAAGCAAACATGTACCAGTTAAATCAGAACTTTTGCGAGAAAAGGGAAAATTCTTTTACCAACAGATAACTGGAAAAAACAACTTCTTAGCTTGTGCCAGCTGGCTGGATAAATTTAAAAGAAGACATGGTGTTCGTTTTTTAAAAATTTGTGGCGAACGCATTTCAAGTAATGATGCTGCTGTTCAACCATTCCAACAACGATTTTTTAAAATTGTTGCGGAAATGGAATTAAATTCAGAGGAGGTTTATAATGCAGACGAATCTGCGATATTTTGGAAAGTTATGCCTGACTCTACATAGGTGCATGATAAGGAAAAATCTGCGCCAAGTAGAAAAATTTCAAAAGATCGGTTAACTTTTATGCCATGCGCGAACGCCACAGGACCACATAAACTTCCACTTTTAGTTATTGGCAAATCGCGTCATCCTCGGACTCTTAGAAATGTCGATATTCCCATAATTTATAAAGCTACAAACAAAGGTTGGATGACTAAAGATCTGTTTTGGCAGTGGTTTAACGATTGTTTTATTCCTAATGTTCGAAAATTTTTGAAAGAAGTGAACAGGCCACAAAAAGCCTTACTTTTACTAGACAACGCACCATCCCATCCAAATGAGAAGATGTTCTAAATTTAAATTCAGATTTTAAAATTTTATTGTTACCGCCTAACTGTACCCCATTAATTCAGCCGATGGACCAGAATTTGATCCAAAATATTAAAGTTGCCTACAGAAAAACTCTGTTACATCATATTGTATCACAAGAAAACGTAGATGTCGTAGGTACCTTAAAGAAGTTCTCGATTAAAGATATGGCATTTCAATTAGATAGAGCATGGCAAAGTATAACTGAGACCAATATAAAAAAAAGTTGGCTGCCATTATGGCCACAGATGGGTGAAGAATGGGAGGAAGAAGACCTTCTTCCACTAACAGAATTTATTAAATCTGATACGGTTACATCTGATCTCATTGAAATCAGAGATTCAGTGTCTAAATTGAATTCATCCGTACCTGATGGTGAGCTTGAAAAATGGGCGAAGGGACATGGCGAACTTTATACAGAAGAACTGACTGATAATGACATTCTAGAAATGTCTAATATACGAGATAATGATTC
>SMLS01065238.1:0-59622 GCA_004785975.1 Popillia japonica
TGTTAATATATTTGATGTACTACAAATATAAAGGGAATTATAAAATACATATTAAAATTAGTGTGCATTTAAATTTTTTATAAATGTGTAAATTAAATATCCAAGTGTAAATAATAACAGGTAGGTAGTTTATTTGATTCTAATTCATCATTTAAATTTACCGCCAAAATAGGCGTCAGTTTAATTTGCGTAATGTAAAGCGGATTTTATCATTTGGTCCGCTTACTAAAAAACAGGGTATAGACTCAGCAAATAGGGGCAAGTTTCAGTGCAGTGCCGAGAGCAACCTGACTGGGTGTATCAAGGCGATCAAGTACTGACATGGTTCATGTTCGTATTTTCACGAGTAGTCGCCTATAAGTTTTGCGTATGAATATTTACAGATAACATAATGATAACAAATATATTATATAAACTCTTCAGGCACTTACTGTTTTAATAAGCTTTCATGAAATCACAAACTGTTTGGCATCTACTAAATATTTGAATCATTAAATGTGTTTCCACACTTTGTACACAAATAAGTAAGGCATACGGAATAATTTTTTAATGTTGAAAACGACCGTTCCACATTGAGTGATGTTCTATTTGCAAATTTAAAATAATCTTTGTGACAACTTAATGGATCTTTCGACACACTTACAGAAATTTGTGTTAGTATGAGAATATCTATAAATCCTTGTCAGTGAAACTTTCAAATTTTTGTATTACACACTTATTTATTCAACTTATTCCGCCGCAAAATTGGTGTGAATGAACATCATCCGTCATTTGAACAGAATCCACAAACAACATCGAATCATTTTGTAATTAATTAATTCCCTCCGCTAATCCCTAGTAGGTAGTTCTTACGAGTAGATTCTAAATTACTATTCTATTACTTAACTCTCTTGAAACATTTTGTAACTTTTCTTAATGCCTTTGGCGTATCCTGGATCGAACTGCGTAAAACTATATTCTTTATATCAGTAGTAAAATGCAGGTTCTAACCATGTTCTTCTATGTGTAGCAATCGGCGGTGGTGGTTCAAGCATTTTATGGGACACAGTCTCGTAATTTTTTTTGTACGTTTTGAGGACTTTTGATAGACTGGCTTCGTTATGAGCTATTAAAACATTTACTCGTAGTTAACATTTAGGTTTCAATTGCGCCACAATGTTCAAAGCATGCATGTTAGACGTTAGATGTACACTCTCTTTCTAAAGTAATCTCCCCCAGCCAGCGGGTTCATATCAATAATGCCTTCCAATGGACGTACTCTAGCCGTCAGGCGACCTTGGTTATAACAATTTTGGGTAACCGAGGTCGCCCGACGGCTAGAGTAGGTATGTACGTCCATTGGAAGACGTTATTGATATGAACCCGCTGGCTGGGGGAGACATTACTTTAGAAAGAGAGTGTACATAATATAAGCTTTTTGATAAGTCAATTTCGTTCAATGCGCGTAACACAACAAAATTTTATCGCTAGTACATTTTGCAACTAGTGGAAGTAAGTGAGACAGAGGACGGCGATTCATCACTTATCGCATTCATTACAGAATTTTTTGCCTTTGGTTATTTCATCCACACATAACCACAATTTTTTATCTTCCAATGTTGCTTTAATTCCTTTTTCAACATTTTACGTAAAAGAAACAACTATATGAAATGTGAATTGTTCCTGCACTTCCACCTGGTGGTACACGTCAAATAGCTGGCGTGCCTTAGATGTTTAATCCGATCAACTTCTTATTCTAAATCCGGCATACTCATTATTACATTTTCTAGTTTCTTTGAAATACTTCGTTTACGAAACGTAAATAAATGCAACATTTTCTAAGTATGTGCGCACTAACAATGATCAGTGGAATAATACTGAACAAGTGTGTTTTCATCCGGACGTTCGAGTTTCCGTTTTGCGCGCTTCACCCCTCTAAGTAGCTCTCCGCACTGCACTGAAACTTCTTCCTCTTTGCCGTGTCTACTGATTACACCAAAAAGATTTTTTTTAGTGTGTCTGATTATTAAGTGCATTAAGCACTAGCGCATTATTGAGAAAACATGAATAAATAAATTTTGGTTTCCTGGAAATACTTTAATAAATTTGAAATGATACTTGTTGCAAGTATTGAAATATGTAAAAATTTTTCATTGCACCCCTTGCTAGATAATATTTTAAAGTTTATTATTTAAGTATTTCAATTTTACGTTATTTACTTATAAAGTTATCAATTACAGTAATATTTACATTTCTTATTAAACAGTAGTTTGTAACCAACTGTTTCACTTAGTTGTGGACTTTGAATACATTGGGGAATATATTCTTGGGATAAAACATAGAGCCTTATTAAAATTACTGAATGCTACTTGCTTGATAGTAAACAACACAAAAAACCATTATTATTTGAAGACTGAATTCAATGAACGCACTGAATCTCAATAATTTCGTAATTTGGGTTAGAACAGGCGAAAAAGTTACAAACCAACAAACAGCCGAAATTGAACTGAATCGATCATGACATGTTCATGACATGACTGAATCCCATACTGAAATACTGAATCCGACTGAATCATGATATAAATGTCGATAATATTGATTGCGTCAGATGTGCGTCGATATTTACAGATAGCCGCGCCATCTGGTGTCCGTAGTAATAAAAAGTGTCCTATTCTAATTCCCATTACTTTACTTGATTGGGTATGGTCATTACATATGACAGTAATCGCGCCACAATATGGCCACAATAGCATCAATGTTTCGTCCACAGTGTGGTAATTCTTCTTTGTCATCCAAGCTAATAATTTCTCATATTCTTTATAACATGCAATTTTTGATTTTTGTGGAATAAATTTCAATTCGGCTTGCTCAGCTAATCGTTCAACTTTCGAAGAAATCTCTCCACTCATATTGTCCATTCTAAATTCACAAAATTTGACATTAAATGTCACAGCAATCAGATAGCAACCAAATCAACAATAATTTCTAACCGTTTCTATGTTCATTATAAAAAATTAGAACCACACCCTACTTTGTAAAATGCACCAATTCTTCTATTCTTTTTGTTATTTTCGCATTGTAGTGCAGGTATAATAAAAAATAGCGTATAATACGCGTGTATAAGTGCCTTTATCGCACTTGCGTCATGTGTATTATAATATACTATTATGGGTATCATTTTGAAGAGCTGAAAAAACCTTCATATATGTAACATTTCAACGTGATAACAAATCATGAAGTTCACAGCAAAAGTTACAGCTGGTTACAGCATTTGAAAGTTGACATGATACGGACATTTTCCTCTTTCGATTTTTGTTTGACTCAATTGTGTATTTTACAAAACTATGTACCTTATGTTTATATTATCATCATTCAGAAGGCTAGAAAGTATACAGAACTTTTAGAAAATAATTAGCTATTTGTATGTATGTAAATATATTCTATTGACAAAATACTTAACTATATGAATTGTTAAAAGTCAGTCAAGAAATAGTACTCTACAATGCATGTTTTGTCACTTGATGTGCTGTACTGTATAAGCAAATTAATGTGCCTACTTTGTTGATTACAAAGACAAGTATTCATTTATTGTTAATTAGAGAACAGTAATAATAATAATACTTGGTTTAACCATCAACATATATTTCAACTATAATTAACAAAAAATAGTGACTAATTTTATTTGCATAGGAAATAAACGCAAGAAAAGTTCAGCTTGGAGCTTGTCCCATCTTTTGAGCAGCGGCTAAAGCATTTTCATTTGCTATCATCTGAAACTCCTGAAATCGTTGTGAAATTCTCTGATTAGCTTTCAAGAACTTTTCCAGACAATTCAGTGCACATTTCTCCTAGAAAAGCAAAATATTGTAAGTAAATGTTCGATTTCCATTTTGTCCAGTTTAATATTAATTTTTTGATAAAGATTTTTTTTAAGATAAATATATCTATATATATATACCCTACCTCTTTAGGCTTCACTGTTCGTGACGTAAAATCTGTGATACAATCCGTGAAACATAATTCAGTTAAACGATTATACGAAACGAGGAAATCTTTGAACTGAAAGACATCATATAGGTTAATTCAATGATGATAATTAAAATCTTATAGAAACATACCGTTTTAATATGGTCTGGATCTAGATTGTCAGTATCAATAGTTGGAGGCATTGGTACACTCATTTTAATTCAATATATTTAAAAATATGAAACTATAAAATGACTTTTGAATTGGGTTATGTTTTCTCGTTTTTGCACACTTGACTGACATTTGTCCGCTCCGCCGATAAATATTCAAATTCGGGATGTGAACATACAGAAAAATGTATTACCCACAATACATGTCCTTATAATCACTTAAAATATAACAAAAAATGTATGTAAATGTATGAAATATAAACAGTTTAAGTAAGAATCTAAACCGAATATACAAAATCACAACGAGCAAACTGCATGAGAATGTAACAAAATTAAAGGAGCACATCTGGTGGTGCCATCTGTACATCAACAACTCAAATTCTTTCACTGATATTATCAAGCTATTCTGCGATATAATGTTACTGTTATTGCTTACTTATCAAAAGATGTCACTCTTTAAGCCAATTGTAAAATTGACTTCTAACCGTCAAAATTTCTGTATACGCGCCTATTTAGAAGTTTTGTTTAGTTTTTAAATTAAGACGTGGGTAGATCGTGCGTGTTTGAAATAAGGGTCGGTTACAAGTCGCCCATATGTTGTTTGAAAGTTAAATTCAAAGTGCATAAATTTCTAACCTTAATAACTAGCAAAACAAGAAAATTACAAAAATACATATAAAAGAAAATGGATAAAAATGGAAAAAAAAGGAAAGGACATTGTAAATCCTTAACAAAAGCTTGCAGCAATTCTAAATGTAAACAGGAAAAAGTACAAGTTACCAAACATTTTGAGCCGTCTAAAAAAGGAAAAAGACCGTCCTCGCAAGATGATTTTCCAGATTTTTTGATGAGCGATATAGACAATACTGTGGAAAGAACCAAGAGCTCAAATAAAAGATTATTGTCTCAGATTGCAAAGTCTAGCAATGCAAGTTTAAAAATAACGATTTGTGATGGTAAACGAAAACAGTGTCAAAATCAGGATTGCACTACGGAATTCGGGAAGCAGTCTCAAGGCAGAAAACGATCAACAGTTTCGATGGAGTCTAGCGAAATTAGTATTAAAAAACTGTTTCACGACAAGAATAAGACTACCTCGCAAAAAGACAAAGTTAAAAGCTTGCCTAATGAAAATATAGTACAACCATCTATTCCAATCTGTACCGAATTTAAGCAAAATCTGGAGCAATTAAAAGCTGTAGGGATGCGTTTAACCGTGAAAGATATGCGTTGTAGATTACAGGAAAAAATAAATTTTGACAACTGCGGTAGTCATTGCCTCCTAAAAGCAACACAGCCTTGCTATGATAAGGATACGCAGCCATCAGTTGCATCATCGCAACCACAAAGTAAGCAAAACTCTTACCTTAATCAGTTGAAGAAAGAACTTACGGGCTCTCACCCGCTTTACAGTTCGGACATTAAGAAAACAGTAAGCGAATTAAAGTCAGAAATTGCTAAGTATCGTGAGACCTTAAATAGAAATGTTAATATTCTTCAAGAGAGGCTTGGTCCAAACTTTTTTCAAAAAGCGGAGATGCTTGCAGCAAAACAGGAACAGATTACAAAGCAAAACGCTAATTTAATATCCCAGCATAACGCTTCACCGCTGACACAGAGCTTCGTTCGAGCTAATCATACAATTAGAACAAGTAAACAAAGCATAGGTACATCCACACCAGAGCGGATTATGATACCAATGTGTCCACCCAATTGTGAATCTAAATCAAGTGCTGTAGTGAAAGAGGAAAAACCAAAGTCTGGCGTGGACGTATTTGTACAAACAGAAGTGACTGGATCTGTTCCAATGATGAATAATAATTCACCAAAATTATCAAAATATCATCAGCTTAAAGGATGTGTTGCACAAGATACTGAAATTGCACCCATGACGATGACAATCCAAACTCAACCGCTTCCTCAACCGATACCTTTTGTTATAGCTAATCACAATTTACTAATAAATTCTGTAGACCCACAAGCGCCAAAAGGGAGTTCTCTCAATACATCACCAGAACGAAATTCGATTGTTAGTTATCCGCGTTATCCGCAAATACGACAACAAAATTCGATTGATAGTATCGCGCGTGCTACGCAAACACGACAACGAAATTCTAATGTAAGTAACGCGCGTGCTCCGCTAATACAACGAAACTCCATTGATAGTACCGCGCATGCTCCGCAAATTCAACGAAATTCCATTGATAGTACCGCGCATGCTCCGCAAACCCTGCATCATAATTCGATATGTAGTAACGCGCGTGTTCCACAATCACAACAAAATTTGATTATTAATAACGGGAGTTCTACGTCATCACGAGGAGAAACTTTGAACGTTAATAACGGACAATCTGCGCAACCACGGCAAGGAAATTCGATTGTTAATAGTGGATATTTTGCGCAAACACAAGAAAATTTTGTTGTTAATAATCAGGCACGAAGCGGAAATTCAATTGTTAATCCCGACTATGCTCCACAAACACGAAGACAGAATTCCATTGTTTCTACAAATAATGCACCTACGGTTTCACCTACAAGCGATAATCATCGTTCATCCATTGAAGCTGCCGAATTTAAATGCACAAATAATGTGCCTCCTATACCGACTGTGACACATTCAAAAGATTCTATTGCAGCAGAGACTGCCTCGAGACAATCGGATGATCCAACAGACTTACATGCTACTTCTAACAATTCTTCGAGATCTAACAGTGAAGATGTGCCTGAAGATATGCCTGATACACCAAGAACGTCTACTAACTCAAAAAGTAATTCATCACCTCGAAGTAGTGGGTCGTCTAGAGTATCAAACAGTCGAGCAGTTGCTGCTAACGGGAACAAAATTCAAACTGTTGAGGAAATTGAAGGTAAGTTGAGATTAATAGCTACATATGTCATTGTACGTACAGAGTGATTTGAAAAGTGTATTTGATTTGATTTGATTGAACACTGGGTACGGCTCAGGTCTTTACATCATCCCCTTGAAACCACGGCCTATGGCCTATGGGTATTATTCCGTGTTTAGGAATTTGTTTATATAAACAGGTTAGGTTAACTAGGTTTAATGGCATGTTTGGTAAATCTCTTTCTGGTAGACTTATTAGTAGATTATTTGGTCCTAGCAATGATAATCTCCGTTGTTTCAATGCACCGCATTCAAATACAGGTGGGCTGTCTTCTCCTCCTCATTGCAGCGTCTACAAATAGGTTTATCTTTAGAGATGCCAATTAGAGGGCCGTATCCTGTTAACGGATTCATGACTGTTCGGAGCTATTTTTGGTTAAGAGCATCATCCATTTGCTGTGTAACTGCCCTTCAACGTCGTTCCAGCGTACCTGGTGTGTTTTTTTAATCACTCAGCCACTGCACCAGGTGTTGCAGTCTTGGTTATTACCAGACACGGCTCTGGTTCAGTGAATATTGTTGCAGAGCCTTTTCTTACCAGCTTGTTTGCCAAGTTATTGTCTGGCATGCGCTTATGCCCTACACCTTTCAAGATCCAAAAGCAAAGGTGCATAGCAAAATATTTTATTTTCTGTATGGTAGGATTGTTAGGGGTTAATTTACCGCGAGTTGTTGCAGTGAGTGCAAGAGCAACTGCATTAAAAGCATCCTGCACTCGTCAATCGCGGAAACGTATATTTTATATCACAAGGCGCGGTCGCATACACCAAGAAAAATATTGTCATATTGGATGATCTTTGTTACCATACCCACTTTATTTCCCAGGCATTGACCTAACAGATTGTTGTTGATTGGGAAATCCGTCAGATCTGAAGAACAAGTTAACCAGGTTGTCGAAAACTACTTCCAGTCCAAACCAACCATGTCTTAGAATAAATGGATTGATAAACTACTAGGAAGATGGGAAAAGGTGGTACTGGCGAATATATAATAAATTAATATAATTTCCTTTATCAAATGAGAGCGTAATGTGTGATAAAACAACGGATGTTGCTTGTGACTCGCCCTCATATATTTAACAAATGGATCTTACTGGATTGAAGTTAAAGATTTGCTGTCGCATAAAGCAGTCACTTTAAACAAGGTTTTCATTTTAATAGAACAATATATAATTTTTTAGAACTTCCGGAAGAGACCGTAAGTGAATCTGAATCACCTTCTGCTGCTGATCCTGAACCTTTAGTGGACTCTACCCCTAACGAAACAGTTGTAGAATCTACTGGCATTACATCAGATGATTGCGACGAGCCAAATCAAGAAGCTTCACCGGCCGATAATGATGAGTCATCAGAAGAAAGGTAGGTGCCATTTTTCATTGATTCCGTTGATATTATTTAACTTTAATTAAATGTTAAATGTAACATTCATATTAAATTATTGTTACAAATTTTCTGAAATCATAATTTATTTTTTGCCTAATTTGAATAAAACGAAAAATTAAAGAGTATGAAGTACTTGTAGACTGGGATGTAATATATTCTCGGCGTACAAATGCACGTATAGAATAAATTTGAAACCATTAAAAATTAATGGACCTTGAAATACGTTAAATTCTTTTATTGTAGGCGTCACTCTTTCACATGGCATTAGAGTAATGAAAACTAAATTATTTATTTATTAGCGGTAGAAGCTGTTTATTTATACTTCAGTAGATAACCAACTATAGGTTTGGTTTACGTGTTTGTCTATAGAATCTACCTGGTGGTCATATATGTATGTATGTACACTAATCAAAATAATTAACGGATATTTATTTTAGTTGAAAACGAAAGTATAATTGTGGTAAGTGTGATAAACAATGAAAATTAATAAGCCGTATGATGTGGTCGAATAACCAACAAGACGTATCAATTCGTGAAGCGCTCTTTTAATGCATACCGAGCATGTCCTAGTCCACTCTATAGATTACTACATCTTTAAATCAATTATACGAGCATTTTCATCCATATAAATGATCTGTTCTTCCAAGCTCATGCATGAGGGTGCTAAGGATCCAGTATCAGATCAGATCTGATACATACATTTGAACACTAATTGTAAGTGTATAATTTTAAATAAAATACTGTTCAGCAACAGGAAACTGATTTTGTTTGATTAGTTTGCATCTAAAATTCGATTTCTATGCGTAAATTGTGCAAAATGTATTTTGTACACCTGTTATCCTTGACGGTGTCAATGCTGGTCGATATCTTGTCTTTGTTTTCTTCTAACAGTTCCCATTTCTAAAAAATATGTAATAATGCTAGCGTTGAAAAGTAATCCTTTGACTTATTCTTTACAGTTGCTGTTGGGTATTTAGTGATGGTGAGGACTTTCAGTAAGAGAGGATGTCTCTTCTGTTAGCTGCTTTTTTATGATGTCCTTGAGCTAAGCAGTTTAATTTTAGCGCTTTAGGGTTTTACACATTATAAGCCAATTGCATGTTCAACCATGCGAGGTCTCTAGTTTTTCATATGAAAAGCCTACCATAAATTCATCGGAAAGTCTAACTTGTCCGTCCCTATGTGCAAAGCCGCAGAACTTCTGGCAACCCAACTTCAACATACATATTTTAAAACTCGACTGTCGTAACACTAGTAAATTTCTAAGTAGAGTCACTGTTAACTTTCCTTGTTTACCAGGTTTGAGGGTAAACTCAATAGAATGTGTATTCCTATAAATAATACAATTTTCTTTGTAGTAGGTGGAAAATGAGGAATGCTTTCCAAAGTATTGATGTATTCCGCTAATTTCAGCAGATCATCCGTAAGAGATCGTTTAAAAAATTCGTAAGGTTGCCGTGTTTATTTATATTTACTGCTTTATTAAACCAGTTTAAAGTAGCTTTGGCACTACCTGACAGAGAGCTGTATATGTATATGACTCCTTCATTTATTCAACATAGTTTAGACATTAGATCTCTAGAATGATGAAACTAGTCTTTCACATCTATCATTTCAGCTTCAGTCTCAACATCTATATATTTCAGGATTGTCATCCTTCTTATCGGTAGCGATGAGAACAAAGTCTTTATTTCTTCCAAGAAACCTTTTACCAAAACGAAATCCTACATAGAAGATTTATTATCTGTTTTGTCTCTTTATTTAAAACTCTCAGTCCAATCACAGAATAGCTGGATAGATAGATTGTTGGTAAAGTAGATAGGATTGCGTAACAACGTACAAATACTTAATGTCTTACTAACATACCTACAAAATGACGAGCTATTGATACGTTTGTGCTTTGCGCTAAATCATTACTTATTTCCTCATGTACAGGCTGATTTATTTTTGATCCTCACCATTGCGATCTCGTTTACTATTGAAGATACACGATAGGTTTAAATTTGGCAAAGTTGCCAAATTTTGCGGTTATTATGAAAAGAAGGTAGGCCTAGAACAAATGACGTTCGAGATTAAAAAAAAAACTGAAAAATCTAATTTTCTTATTTTGCTTGTAGCACTATTTGAGTTTGAAAAGAAAAACTAAAGACACATTCTTAATGTCACTTTTACTCCTCTGTCTAATGGCGTGCTTAAAATTATTAGACGATGTTTCGTTTTCTTAGCATCACCATCAACTTTGTTTTTTCTTACGGGTGCCATATTGGATTTTGACACAGCTAGAAAGATTTTATTTTTCTGATTCCAACCATATGTCATATGTTGAAAACAAAAGTTGGTATTGTGTATTAATTGACGTAGAATCTGATTTGAAATTAAATAAGGTAGAGGTAGCTGTGAAATTTCGAGCTCTTAATCACTTAGAATTAAGTATCGCGTAAATGAAAATCGATGTTAAATAAGGTAGCCATGGAATTTTGAACTGTTAACTATCGTTGCATTAGTAACGGAAAAGTGGCGTGGGAAGACCAACAGTAGCGAGTACAAGATATTTTTTACCCTGATGTATTTCGATTACACCATAATAATAATAATAATAATTCATGCGGTCACATCCCCAATAGCCTACACCAATTACAGTGGCCATCGGCGGACCATGACTTATTATTATAACTGCAGCTGTAGACCGATTTAAAATGTTGTCTTTCCGCATTTGCCCTGACATCTGGAAAACTACAGAAAACCAAATTCAGAGAGAACGTACTGTGGTTCGTACCCTGTACCGCCGAACTGGGAAGCGGGCGCTACTAGCCGGTCAGTTAGTAAATTTCGGTTCATATGACCAGATAATTGTATTAACAAAATTTCCGTCATCTTCTAATTTTTCAGTAACCAATTACAATATTCCATTTGTCTTAAATTTTCACCAGGTAGTAAACTATGACTGACATAGACTTTGTACTGTTTATTTCGATGCACTGCTCCACGATGCATATTCGACTAAATTTCTGTGATCGTTCAGGATACAATTTTAAATCTCTTGTATTCGCTATTGTTATATTTCGGTTTGATTGATAAGAAGTACACAACATATCGCGTTTCTCTTCGTTGGTGTACGCCATTTTTGCGTTACGAATGCAGCGATAATTGGCAGTTTGTAATTTCATGGCTTACTTATTTACCTTTATTTACACGATAATCAATTTTAAGTAATTGACACTGCGAAATTTCATAGCTACATAAGTTATGTATGTACCTTATTTAATCTCAAATCAGATTCTTCGTTCACACAATATCAAATTTTGTTTTCAACATATGACACATTGTTGGAATCAGAAAAAGAAAATCTTTCTAGCTGTGTCAAAATCCAATATAGCGCACATTAGAAATAAACTTGATGATCCAAAGAAAACGAAACGTCGTTTAAAAAATTTAAGTATGCCATTAGATAAAGGAGCAAAAGTCCTTGAGAATGTGTCTCTAGTTTTTCTCTGCAAGGCCATATAAAAATGCTACAAACAAAATAAGAAATTGAGATTTTTCCGTTTTTTTTTTTCAAAAATCTCGAACGTCATTTGTTCTAAGTCTACTTTCTGTTCGGGATCATAATAACCACAAAATTTAGCAACTTTGTCAAATAATAAGCGAGATTGCAATGGTGAGGATTAAAAATGAATCAGCCTGTATTATATGTGAGTCTCCATATCAGAAAGTAGTTTTACCTAAAGACCTGAAATGAACTCTTGAGGTTAAGAACTCTAATAGTTTTGCAAAATGGTGTATGCACAATAGTTTCTTAAATGAAAAACAAAAAAAGATACTAAAAATATTTCGAATCTAATTACATATGCCTTATCTGCTAATTCAGTTTGCATAATGAGCATTTCTGGTGATTGGCAAATAAATAAATATGTATAATTGTAGAAAATTTGTAACAGTAATATTTGATGTTTTTGGTATTTAATGGTTACTAATAGTAAGTTATGTTTGTCGGAGAATAAATATTTATATAGATATGTATTTCACGTATGACAATTTACTCTCGTTGTTGAAAAAACTAGTTGGGATAAGTTAACGGACAATTATCTAAATCTTACAGTTTCGTATCAACAGAATCGATTGAGGAAGTTAGTCTTATCACCTCACGTCGTTAAAAATAGATTATAATAGTATTTGTTCTATATAAAGTATTGGATTCGACTACCAAGTACAGCCTCATTGTTACAATTATGGAAGACATTATACAAACTGATTCATTATCGACCTTGATCATGGAGATCCCGTTTATTATTGGAAAAAATCATGTTTAGAACAAGTGTTAAATTTTGAGTTCTAACCATTTTCTTTATATGTTTACTTGACCTTGACAGAAGGAAATTCAAAATACTCACTTTTAATTCTCTATGAAATCTATCCTGACAGATTTACTAATACAAGTCTTTTAGATAAGAGTGAGTATATCAAGAGTAAGTGACCAATGCGTAATATAAAAATTTCTAGTGTAGTAGTAAAAACGCCAATGAAACGGTCTATATGGTACATTTATGTTTCTACATACTTGTAACAGGTTCATTTTGGTTATAACCCATATTTTTTACAATTTAAACTTACTGTTTATCGCAAATAATTAGCGAGAACTTCCTGGCGAGAATTGAAATTGAATACGCTTGTATAATGATGAAAACTTCTTCGTTAGCAATCTGATTGAAGACGCTTGTGAACTCGGCATCTAATTTTTGAAAAAATAATAAATATCTACAGAGAACTGTAGTTCGCAATGCAGGATGCCAAGTTTACACGAGATAGTATAAAAAATAATATCTAAACCATTATGTGAGTGCTTAAAACACTGATGGGTATTGTAAAACTTTTGAGGTGCTATCCAAAACATAGAAATTATTTTATATTTTTCAATATACGAAAAATCGCGATAAGAGTCAAACTATTCGTTGAACTTTTCAAGATTCAAGTATAAATATTCACTGGATCTCTTGGTGCCGAAGTAGAACTCTAGATCACTATCACCCACAGGACACCAAACACTTGGATAAATGCCAACGCATTTCGATAGCAATGCTGTCATTATCAAGACGATAATAAACTATAATAAATTCACAACAACAATTTAACAAGAAACCTAAAAATTACACGTAAACAAACACCAACTGTTTCGCATCATTAACTTCGCATTAACGAAAACAATGACGAATGTGGAATAGGACCATTGTCACTGTTCATCAAACACGACTTGTTTTTGTAAATCTCCAAACTTTCAAAAACATTTAACAATTTACAATTATTAATTGGTCGAATTAATTTTACATTAGAATAATCAATATTATGATCGTTTTCGAAAATATGTTGGGCAACGCTAGACTTCTCAATTCTGTTATGTTTAAGATTAGTCATATGCTCCTTGAACCTAGTTGAGATGGAACGCTTTGTTTGCTCAATATATTTTTGATTACAATTTTTACAACAAATTTCATAAATCCCCGACTTTTCCAGAGGCTGTACCTTATCTTTAGGGTTACCGATCAGACTTCTCAAATTAGTGCCTGAACTGTAAACCGTCCCAAGATCAAGCCCCTTCAAGATTTTACTCAAACCTTTAGTGATAGAGGGAGCAAAAGGGAGGGTAAAACCTTACACACCTACCCTACTACCCTCCCTTTTGCTCCAACAATGGTCCTATTCCACATTCGTCATGGTTTTCGTTAATGCGAAGTTAATGATTCGAAACAGTTGGTGTTTCTTTACGTGTAATTTTTAGGTTTCTTGTTAAGTTGTTGTTGTGAATTTATTTAGTTTATTATCGCCTTGATAATGACAGCATTGCTGTCGAAGCACGTTGGCATTTATCCAAGTGTTTGGTGTCCTGTGGGTGATAGTGATCTAGAGTTCAAGATTCAAGTAGTATCGTTTGAACTGTTAGGATGCGGCCTAGATCATCAATAAAAAGCTGTTGAAGAGTTGAATCGCAATCAAAAAGTTTGGTTCAAATGTCGAAAATGTATCTATCATTTTGATTGCGACATAGTGTTTACGGCTTTAATTTGTACCTGTTGCCGTTTTTTCCAAATTACCGAACACACAAAATTGCTATATTACTAGCACATAAGAACCACAATACAAAAAATAAAAACAAAATGTCTGGACACTGGTGAAATAGTTTATGAATTAGGGCGCTGAACACATACAATGGTTGTATGTTAAAGATTTTTTGGAAACACCCTGGAGTGAAACTTCTTCCACATATGTCAGCATAGTATTTTCGATGCAAGTGGTTGTAAGCTTGGTTCTGGATAGCACCTCACGAGTTCTAAAAAAAACTATTTGTCTGAAATTTAAAAAAAAATCCTATTTATTTTAACGCAGTCTTTTGTAAGTTTTATTAAGCACTACATAACTTTTTCAGGTGCCATTAAAAAAATGTTTTTTTTTCGAAAATGAGATGTCAAGTTCACAGACGTTAACTCGATCTTCGAAGCGACTATATCTGCACGATTATACCGGTCTATCTACATAAATGCATCAACATTGTTTGGTACTAAAGATGAAAGCTAGGGAAGCAAATCTTGCAAATATAGTAATACCACAATTAATGTTTATCTACACAGTTTGTGTTTTTTTCCAAACTGCACGACTTAATGACAGTTCTTCCAACGTTGTGGAATATCGGATTATGATAATTTCATTGCTTTATATTGAATATTTATGAAACTGACATCGTTTTGCACTTATATAAGCGGAAATAAAAGACACGGTTTAGAAAATTATAGATTAATACTGTGTAATTAAATTAGATTACTGGAAAAGGTTATATAGATTTCATATGCAAAAGTATTTCTATGCAAATTAGCATAGAAACTCTTGGATTTCTGGCGTGAAGAGAGTAAGTTGTAGTACGTGAAAATTATCGTAAACGCAAAATGTAATGTAAATACTCTACTTTATTTATAAACTTACTTTAGTGAAGATTGCTAGTGTGAGTGTAGATTTAGAAATCAACCGGTACCGCTAAAGGTAAGTGAAGATTTTTTTTATAGATTAATTTGGAAAAGTTGCATTTCTCTTAAATTTATATCATCCTTAATCATTTAATTGGTTTAACGTATGGTAATGCGTTTTACACACAAATTAATTAAGTAAACCCTGATCGTATTTATGTTTGTCCTTAACGCCATATGTACGGCTTCCGAAAAAAAAAACCTGTTCTTATTACCCTCACATCCAACACTTTTTTGCTTGTAAGTATAATACCTCAATATTTCCTTTGAAATAACAAGGCGCCCTAGCAGGCGACCCGCTTGCAGATGCTCTTAACGTTTCTATGTCGTATATGCGTGGTAGATGGTAGGTACAGCTGTTTTCAGTGCAACCCTATGTCTTTGTTAGGGAACTAACAAATTCGAAGGCAGTGGTAGATTTTATGACATAGGCGTAGGAAGCGGATATGTGCATACGCATTGTAGCTTTAAAAATCATCGGGACATTGCATTTATCACTAACATTTATACTATAATTATTTTAGAAAATGGACTTATCTATGTTGCAAACTTGGGTCGAATACATATAAAAGCTAATTAATTACCTGCAATTATTTTTGTAGGTGCAGCGATATAGGGTTTTTAGAGATTAAAAGTAGTTTAGTAGTTTGTAGTAAGAAAGATGTTAAAAAGTAATGTTACAGTACAATATTCATACTTACTGTACCGTACTAGAGATTTTTTTATTATAAAAGAAAATTGTAACCGTATATGTATTCTTACGAACCTTTATTTCCTGTAACAATACAGGGTAGATATAGATTTATTTCGAAGCTTTTATTGGTATTGTTGTAATGTTAAGATTGTATGTAGGAAAATATCTAGAAATAGGTTCTGTCATGTCCAAAACGTACTTTAGTCGTACCAGCCTTGTCAGGAAAGAATCGAGGTATAGCTGACTTTAAACATCGCATATTACTGCCATATTATATACAGGGTTTCCCAATAAGAACGATATGATTTTAAAATGAAATAAAATAGAAATTATTTCAAATATAACCACACTTTTTATATTATTTTAACCAACGATACCACCATACCACAAACCACCCATACAGTTACCTTCAGGGAATGCAAAGGCTTCTCGTGAATCTATTGTGTATTGTTTTCACACAAAATACGGTAATTATGCTCATTTACGTAACCACTTAACCAAAAATGAGCTTCATCTGAAAAGATAATTTTTTCCGCAAAATTATTGCGACCCCTTTCAAGTCGATCTAAACTACAAGCAGCAAATTCGCGGCGCCGACGATGGTCCAGTGGCTTAAGTTCTTGGGGCAAAACAATCTTATACGAGTGTAAAATCTAAATCTTTCTGCAAAATTTGCAAAGTTGTTTTTTTAAGTTCTAATTCAAGAGTTACCTCTTGAGCACAACGAGGAATTAATAAATTTGGATCTTCTGCAACACCAGCTCTTACAGCAGCAATAATCTCAACAGTTCTGGCATTTCGGCGTCTCGGTGTTTTTATATCGTGAAGAGTAAAATTACTTTCAAACTTCTTAACGATGCCATGAATGACAAGCACAGAACAACAACAATTTGGTATTGTTCTTTATTTATTTATTAATTTGTTAATTTTAGGACAATAACCAAATGTTCTTGGGGCGAGTATTTAGCCATAATAAATTGTTAGAGTTTAGTGTACACAAATGACAACTAGTAACAGGTATAACTTTATTACCATGATTAGTACATACATCATTACAAAATCATATTATTCTTATTGGAAAACCCTTTACATATATATAATCACATAACTTAGTTCATTGTACTGCAATATTAAACAAAGTTATTTATAATATAGGTTCGACCATTTTAATAAAATTTTCCGGAACAGTCTTTCTACGGACAAGTTTTTGCAACATTTACTAAGAGAGCTGGAATAAGGTCCCCACACATTTGTTGCTAGACAAGCAGTGATAAAATCACAATAGTGGTCGTTGCAGCCCACTTACCGACTTGATTAGCGGCTTACAACCGACCATATTGCAACCGGAACTATCGTTAGAAGAATTTTTTCACAATGTAAACCTATGCACATCACGGAGTTTGGTTATGTCCGGTATCTAGCGGAATCTGCACTCCTGTCACTATTCCCTTTAAGATAAAACGGACATGGTGACAGGAGCGCAGGCTGTACCGCTAGATACCGGACATAACTAAAGTCCGTGAGTGTACATCTCCCATATGGTTCAAGTCAGCTTTATTCTAATTGTCTTCTCACCTAATCGCTTGTTTGTTTCTGTTTCTTCATTTACTTAAAACACCATCGAGTCACGTAGTACGTGTCCTACTATTTTGTGAACCACAATGTTCTTCAATAGCACCATAACAGTAACACTATAAGCACGAGGCTAACTCGCCATCTGCACTAGTAGTGCTACACTAGTGTAGTGTTGGGTGGTGTTGGAAAACATTTTAGAGAAGATTTGTGTTCTTTGAGTCTTTGCCATCTTTATATTCAAATACAATGTGGTCCACAATGTCATGGGCTCCTAAAATATGCTTCAGCAGTCATTTAGCGTACGTTCAGTATATGCTTGAGTTAAGTGGTCCAATTTGCGCTGCCGGAACTTTATACTCTGAATTTTAGTCCACTTCGCCGGTTCAGTTTTCTCACTTCATCTACTCTGACAATGAGAGCATGAGGATGAGAGCTATATTTCTAGCTTCTACCCGAATTTTTATTTCTGCATATTTATGCTGATAAATATGTAAACATTTTTGAATTAACAAGTCTGTAAACAAGTTTTTAGTGCTCATTTACGGTGTAATTTAATATCTCTCTAAACTCTAATATTTAGCACTTTCATCCATATTGTCACACAGTATAGCACTATAATGTGTGCCACGGTGCACATCACTTTTTTTTTACTGATTTTTAGGCCGCCTATGTTGGGCATTACTCTGTCTAGTGGATCAGCTAGATTTCCTTGTTTTTAGTTACTCCTCAACGAGGCATCCTTCGTCAAAGAAATTTAATGTATCTTCCACAGATTTTATAGATTTGGTGCTTTTTGTTTCTGTCCCCTCTTACCACCGCGCTTTTTAAGTGCAAGTGTATATACTAATTAGTATTCCTCTATCAATTAGCTTATTTTTTCTAGATATTTGTATTTTGTATGAGCTGTCAACGCCAGAGCAACCGCAAGACACACAGGCCATCAGAATTGTGTCTAGATTAAGTAAATACCTCATTGTATAGAATATTTCGTAATGTTGGTTGTAGAATCGAGATGATTAATATGCTGTGTTTTTGACATTGAATTGTTATGCTTTTGCTTCTGGCACATGTTAGAAAAGTTTATTGATGTATTGTAACACAGTAGGTAGCAAAGAAAATAAAATCAATATTAATCTATCCATGTATTTCCCAGAATTGTTCTAAGATTTAAAAATTCTTCTAATACTTTTGCGGCTATTTCCCGCAATAATTTAACTTCAAGTGCCAATCGTATATGGTTTCGTCCATCCAGAATATGTAGCTTCAATAATAAAAATTCGGGCTTAACCGCATAAATTTCCTCTCCGAGAGCGGGCAAATAAGAAGTGCGGCAAAGCAGAGACTGTAAAACAAAACAAGACCAAGTCGCAGCGAGAATTTTTACGCCAGATCGCAGCATTCAATGTTCTTGTTGTTGTTTCTGATGCAACGCCAAGCACAAAACCAGTCCTTCCAGTCCTCCTCGAAAGCGTACCAGAGTCCACCAGCAGTTCATATTAGGTAGTGCAATTGTTCGCTTCCAGGAAAACGATTAATATTAATCGAGTCGTCCGTGACTGCACCATTATGAGCTTTTTAAAAAGTCATCTTTTGTTTCAATTGCCGAGACAGCAACGCTGTAAGCGAAGAGATACTTTTTGTTATGTTTTGAAAAGAAGGATTTGTAGCACTGTCGCGTATTAAATTTACGTAATTTGAAACTCTAGATTAAAAAGTATATATTGTAGAATTCTTGTGTACAAATTGTCGCCGAATCAACTGTATTTTAATTCATTCTTTATTAAATTGACGCATAGGTACCCGCTGATAATTTGCGTCGTAACACTCAAACATAACGCGACGATTATAGGTAACCAACCAACGATCAAGCTGCGTTATCCATTTTTTGTTACTGCAAAGGAATTTTAGCTGTACAGTGTGATTCTGAACTGACTAACATTTATTTTCTGATGCGTAGGAATAAACAAATGAATCATCGTTACTCATGATAAGTTTCTTTGAGTGATAGCACCAGTCCAAACTCCCTGGCAATCCACAACATGAAATTATCGAATAATTTCGTACTTTGTCTTCAGAAGTAGAGACCAATTCTGCAAGGCATTGTTGTTGAGTTACTGTTCACTGAAAGTTGTAAAAAGTTACTTCGAAAAATGTTTTATTGCTGTCACTCTATATAGGCTATTTGCAGCTACAAGACATCATTCGTATGAAAGAAATAGGAGTGTAGTGATTTTACATAAAAATGTATGCAAATGTACGTGTAATACAAATGGTAAAAAATTCCGTTCCCCTTTACGAGCCACCACTGTAGTTTTCTATTTTTTATATAAGCTGGGTTCCTCTTTGTGATGATTACGTATAGAAAGCCCAGCTTTAGCGTCTGGCCGAAAAGCCATTATGCAAAACTTACCTGCCATTTGCAAAGAAAAGGGTCTTTTCTTATTCTTCTTCTCCTTTTGCTTTCGCCTAAAACGGTACCAAGACGACGCAATAATAAGGGTGCATGTGCGTATTAAGATGGTATGTCCCTTTGTGCGTTCCCGCGACACACGTGTCCCACGTAAGATTTATGAAATACTGATTTGGATGTGCGCTTTGTTCTCAAATCTGGAAGGGTCTGAAAATAACCAGGACTAAGGGCCTTTAAGAAAGTCGCCTTGCGGTGTTATGCATAAATAATAGCGATAAATCCTGGATATGTAAAGGGGCTTTGTTGTGAATTATATTTGCCCTCCGAGATTTTTTGCGCGGTTTTATATTGTCTACAAACAGTATATGGTTATACTTTTTTATTGATTTTTGCGACCACTGGTTAGTTGTGTTAGTTTAGTTGTTAGCTAAGAGATGGCGATAAATACCTCACTTTTGTTGTGTTAAACTGGTTGAAATATTTTTTTATATTCGTTTAAGGGATCAATTCTTAGCACTTGTTACAATAAATTAAAAAAAACTATTTGGCAAAAACAAAAACTTGAAAAATGTGTATTTAATAAGGCATAAATTTGACGGTGTATTGGAAATACATATCTTATTGACACTTCGTTCGTCGCTTCTACATACTCGTTTTTCATGTAAAAAGCTATCCCCAAAAGCATCTAATACTTGGAGTGTAAGACAATTAATTTGGCGAATACGAACATTTAAAGCTCATATTTATAAGAATCACTTCTTGCATTTTTTTATGGATGTTAATTGTTCTTCAATACGTCAGCGTTTGTTCGGGAACATATAATGAAATATGCTTCTTTCCTTGGAACACTTACTTCAATTCATTTTACAAGCTAGCTAAGGAACATTTATCCTAATATGTATACGAGAGTTAATAGAGGTCTGTTTAAGTTTGAACTGAAAAGGCCAAAACTACAGTTCAAAAAATTGTATAAATATCACTAAATTGTTTTACCAATGTCATTAGTTAATTCTTCGTTTGAGGAACCTACTACTTCAAATCATTTCACAAGCTTAGCAAGGATTGGTTTTCCTAATATCCCTGAGTTAACAGTGGTCTTTCGAACTTTGAAGTGAAAGGAGCAGTTCTACAAAACAAAGAGCCACATAAATATTGGCTATTACTACTCATTAGGTATAGCTAGGGAAGAAAGTTAAGACGTAATGAAATGAAAACCTTTTGTACAGATTTTTGTAAATCGAATAAAGGATTCCTACAAAGAGATGTTAGTTTTGAAACGTGATCCTTATTTTTACATCGCTTAAAAGAGATCATTTTAGAAATAAAGTGAATATATTTATTTTCAATGCACTTTACGTTGTATGTTGGCAGGAATTGGAAGTTTTTCGTTCAAGGATGGTTCAAATATCTTAATTGTTGTTGCTTACGTTCAGCAGTATCAGTTTCTTTTTTACACCATCCCTTTCTGATCCTATCAAATGCACAACATAACCTTACATTCATGAGTGTTACGTTTTGCTGTTGATGTGCATGGTTCCCTTGGACAAACCAAAGATCACCAGTTACAATTAGATGCAAAAAATGCCATCTTCAGTATCATGTAAGCAAATAATTTCAAACCATTAAACGATTTTCAAATTTGGCTTCAGTTATACATTTTTATAGCATGTCGACTTGTGCTTATGACAAATTCAGTAACGTTTCATTTTTTTGCAAGTTTAAGCTGAATTTTCTTCAATAATGCTTGCAATGTTTCATCTTCGATTTTTTTTTATCAGAATTTTCATCAAAATAACCTGTTGAATCGTTTAAACCAATTTTCGCAAGTCTTTTGAGTTGCTGCATGTTAACCACAATTTTCTTGAAACAAACGAACACTTTGAGCAGTTTCTTTTTTATTAAAGTTGTGTACACTTTCACAAATAATTAGGTACATAAATTTTAATGTGGGGTCAATATTTTAAAAGGGCATAAGGCCATTGTAGAAGAATGTTTGGCGCCAAAGCTACGCTATCTCTTAGAAAATTAAGTTATACGCCCTGTAATATTTAAGCTTAGTGTAGAGCAAGTCAAGCGAATACTACAGCAATCAGTACATTTGTAGCTTTTGTAGTCTGATCGTCTTCTAAGAACGGCCATCTAAAGACGTGTACATATGTATATGTAATGCTTGGATGAAACAATAATAATAGTTTGCATCGGTTCGGAATTACTACTTGATTCCACAAAGGAACATTTCTTTTTCAACTAGCTGAAATTTATTTAATCCTTAAGTCCCTATATACATTACTTATCTCCATGTATGTATGTATATGTATATATAATTTATTTCGCAATGAGTTTAACATATACATAAATGCTGCTAGATAACTGAATCGTATATGATAAACTTTAATACGAAAACTCAGTACACCTTACCGACCAATATTTAGGACGTTCTTTTTTTACTATTACTTTGGACAAGTACAGGACATGCATCTAATTTTATCAGAAACAACTCAAATGTAATTGTAGATCAAACTTAATTAATATTGCTTTATCACTTACTATCATGCAACATTGTATAAGTATATATTGCAGATTAATTGGAAATAACAAATATTAACGAATAAACAATACAGTCTAACCAATAGTTATAAATTTTAGTTTACATACCTGGTATTCATGAGAATTATAAATTACGTATATACACATATTTCTATCTCTCTTTACCAATAATAGACATTTTATATTAAAAACTAATCAACTCATCAATAAATTCTCTTGCTTAGTTTTGCAATTTTGATTCTAAGTGAATTTTATAAGTACTGATTATTAAAATAATACAAAATAAAAAATACTCTACATTACTAAAATATTTTTAATGGCAAGACCGGTTTAAATAGTCTGAAGTTGACGCAGTAACGTATAAGCCTCTTTAGCTCAGTGGTAGAGCACTGGTCTCGTAAACCAGGGGTCGTGAGTTCAAACCTCACAGGAGGCAGTAATAGTTTTTTTTCTTTATTGACAGCAAATTAATGTTATAAATTATTTTAAACTTAGTTTTATTTATATTTTTGCAAGGAATATTGTTAATCCAAGGCCATCTCAAATCTAGATCAGATAAGCTTTTAGAATGAAATGTGAAATAAATGAAAATTGTTCAGAATATATAACTTATCATATACCCTAAGTACTGCTGTAATATGTAATTCATATATTCATATCTATTCCTTTTTAAAAAATTGTTATTCATTTTTTTGGAATTACGTTTCTGAAAAATAGTTCCCCTGTATTTGAAATTGAAAAAAAAATTAAAATACTTCACGTTTTGTTGGTTGTTTTTTTCTGGCTTCATTGACTATAATTCAAAATACGTATATGTATGTATGTACCTACAAGAACACTTTTTCATTGTAGTTGGTACAAATCATTTCGCATCTTTCGAGCATAGGTAACGAATAATATTATGTATTTTGTTTTTCAGATCAATCTGTTTTGCACACTACTAAAATAATTATGTTTCTTAAACTAATCCTGTTGAATCGGCATACATAACTATAAAGATACTAATTATTTTATAGAACTTGCAAAGCGAATAAAATAAAGCGAACAAACGTTTAATACTCTGTGCTTTATTTTTTATTAAGTTATAGTTTTATTTATTAAGCGGACCACATTAGGTAAATTAAACTGACAGCTATTTTGGCGGTAAATTTAAATGATGAATGACAATCAAATCAAGTTATTTGTTATTTACACTTTTATATTTAATTTACACATCTATAACGTACCAAAATCTTCAGACCCATCGAGTACGTTATAACCGAATTATACTGTACAACGCATTTATAAAAAACTAAGTGCACAATAATTTTAATATGTATTTTATTATTCGCATTATATTTGTAGGTAGTACATATGTATATCTTAACATAAAATTTATATTTTAGAAATTTAAAATTGATGTTAAATACTAAGTATTACAAATTACAATAGAAATAACTACTAGCTGGTCCGCCAAACTCCATATCAACAAAAACTGGTGTAATTTTTCAATAATGATATTATATTTTATTTTAAGTACATATTCTACAGTTCTTCAGCAGAATCATTGTCACTGGCGCTGGTGTCACTATTTCCACCCGAAATAATAAATGGGTCCACCACATCATCTATTAATCCATTTAACTTGCACATTTTGCCTTCTTGTTTTACGTGTTCTAGACATTCTGTCCACGTTTTTTAGGTCACATTTGTAATGGCGGTTAAGAAGAATTCTTTCACTTCAGCTAATTTGTAGTTTTTATTTTTTGCGGCTAGGTACTTCATTTTTTATTTGTGCCCAAACGAATTCAATAGGATTCAATTCACAATGGTAAGATGGTAGGTAATCTAAGTAAAATTTCATTACTTTGTTTTGCCATTTTGTCCACTGCGTATACGTCGTAATGTTCCTTGTGATCTATTATTTCAACTATAATTGCACCATGGATGGATCAAACAGTATTTGCTTTTGAAGTAACCATTCTTGCATTTCTCACTTTCGTGTTAAATTTGTTGGTATTTTTTCCTTTTTTCTCGAATGGGAAGATGCATTATCATTACAATGCATTACAATAACACTATTGTAAGGTAAAATCTGTAAAATATTATTGAACCACTCCTCAAAAACATTGGCATCCATTTCATCATGGTAATGGACTGTTTTTCTTGCTTCAAATAGTAGAGTAACCATCCATCGTCAACAAAATCATATTTAGAACCAATATGTAAAATAATTCAGTAAGCGTCTTCCTTTATAAATAAGATTTGTGAGACCAGTAGTTACACCATCTATAAATACTAGTCTGCGTGTTGTAACATTGACATATACCCACGCTTGTGCCTACATTCAGCCATGTTTCATCTAAATAATATATTGCGCCCTTTTTCCAACTAGTTGGGTAGGGAAATTAGTGCTTTAGCTTTATATTCACCAATAATACGATAAACACTTGTCTTCGAATCACCTATTATTATTTAAATATAAATATACTTGCTTATGACTATTTATGTCTGTTACCTGAACTATTTGAAGTCCACTTGTACTAGGTTGTGAACAAGCAAATAGTTAAAAAACTGATTTTCCTGTTTAAACTTAGTAGAAACAAAAATATAACAGAAACATATTTAGCTATATATTTACTCAATGAGCTGTCTACAATATGGCGTCGCTAAAATAACAAATTTTGGCAGTGTAAATATGACCGGGGATGAATATTTATAAGTCAACAATATATACGCATTTTACAGAAAGTGATAAAACATAATTTACAGACGTAATATACAAATCAAAACAAATAAGAGAAAGTGAAGGACTAGGCATCGTTTAATGTCCTCTGGAATCTGCTTTTTTGCGTAACCTTACGAGGGAAAAATCGAAACGTTTACCTACTCTAAAAACATGCGCTGTGTAAACATAAGGAAATCAATACGAAATGTATTTTATATTGTTTTTATTTAGTATAATCAAATGAGTTTCTTGTTGCTTTCAATATTTTACGATTCAGTTTTTTTATTCTCAATTAATTAGCGTTTATTGCAGCAAAGGTAATGTTAACACTTCCTTTTCATTTATCAGTTTTTAAGTGTTACATGAATGGAAAAATCAGGCACTTTGTAAAAGAAATGGAAATATTAGGATGTCTATAAAGTTGTGTTTGTAATATCATATTAGAGAAATAATTTGAATTTATTATTTTCCATGTTTTATGTTATGATTAAAGTCGGTAAATGCTATCAAGTTTAATGATAGAGAAACTAAACACTGTTGATCCTACTACTTTTTCATGAACTGGTCGTGTCAAAGCTTATTTACTTATTTCCCGAATTTAGTCCCAATACAATTGATCTGTGAGGAGAGGGAAGAGAGGGCGGGACCTGTATTTTTTAAAGTTAATTAGTTACTTATTTATTTGTTATACAGCACCAAACTTTACTTTATACTGGAAAGCTACATAAAGGCTAAAAAATATTTTAAAGTTATACTTTTCTAATTAAAAAATAATCTTGCTAAAATCTGCAGCTACTTGCGGTGGATAAGACAATCTTTATAGATTTGGTTCTTCGTTCTCCGTATTTTGCGCACGCCACAAAAGGCTCGTGCCTTGCAGTATCGATCTACCTTGGAGTGTTCCAGCCAGCTAGCTGGCGTAGAATCAGAACCTACCCCGACTGGAGGGTTTAGTGTCATCATCGATTTTCCGAGTAACCTGCAGCGCGATGCTTCTGCTGACGACCCCAGCTGCAAGTATAGTGGGATCACCATCAGTGAGGCTTCATACATACTTGAAATAGAAAGTTGAGTATTTTAGAGCGCGTGTACAATATATCGTAGGTTAGGGTTATCCTTTCGCATTGTGTGTATGTACTTAGTACAATTGGAATTAGTTTATAGTTTGGACATTGTTATATTCATTTCTACCTTAATTTTAAAATAAAATGACAGATTGGCGTTTTATTTGCCTTGTAACCACAAATTTCTGATTGGACTGATGCTGACATCTCATTTGATGACAGAGAAGATATTAGTAGTAGTACTATTACTACTATTACTATTATTAATAATCTATTTTCCAGATATATACCAAAACAGAATAATACACATATAAACAATCTCAGTGCCGCTAAGAAAATTGACTTAATGGAGAAATCACAAGAGAGTACAAGTCAATTATGTACTGCTACATAAGCGTTACAAGAAAATGAAAACACTTAGTTTGGGCGAAAAAGTAGTAAAGTGGAGCCATCGAAACCAGTCAAGGAGATGACGAATGCTCCTAAACATACTTGGGAAGAAATACAAGTGGAAACTCGCTGCAATGCTAGAAAATGAAAAGCAATGCATTACAACAAAAGGTGCATAAGTTAGATGTAATTCTAATAACCCGAAAGTTAAGAAAGTTAATTTGTCCTAATGAACCACTTTTACGTCATTTTTTCCTATTACCATGACTTTAGTATTGCGTACATATATTAATTTTTATATTTCGTTTGTTTTTGCAGTGCTACCTTCAATAGCTTTGAATATGCTTGTAAGTTCTGTTCAATTTTAGCAAACACTATCAAGTCATCGGCGAAGGCACATTCTGCTATCTCTACTTCCAACATGCTTGTATATCTTACTTACATTGAGTTTTTCCCTTTTCCTCTTAAGTTCCTTAATAACATCGTCAAGCACCACATTCAGTATTCCTTTTTTCCTCAGGCCAGGTGCAATTTTATTGTGTTAATTGAAGCCACCCATTTAGTCACACAATTACGTTTAAGCTTTACTGACAAGGGGAAAACCAAGGTTGTCCGACACTGATTTCAATGAATCTCAACTATGTTATAGAGGAACCTTCCCTCAGTACCCAGGTACGGGCTTTTATCCTAACGCATCTGAGAAAATCAAAGTTGTATAGCGCCTTAAATGAACGCGCTAAGTTCATTCTTTTATATGGATAATGTTAGTTTCTCAACAAGCAAGCTTTCGTAGACCAGTGGACAACAACTACGCCTACCACGCTGGTGGCTCGCGTTAGATTCCTGCTAGTGCATTTTGTTTTCAATCTTATTGTGCACAAATATTAACAATTATATTTCATACAATTTATTGATAAATGATATTTTTCGCCGTGGTAATTTTATTATTAAATAAATATTCGGGCGCACTTGCTTGTCCCGCAGTCCATTTCGTAGCTGCAGTTCGTTTCTTGCCTAGTAACCGTTTTCATCTGCAGTCCAAATAAATAAATAAATAAATAATAATAAATAAATAAATTCCAAATATACGTCATCATGTTGATCTGCTTCCAATTTATTTAATAATACAGTTATGACGGCGAATAATTTCCATGAAATATAACTGTTAATATCATGCAGAATAAAATTAAAAAAATGTACTGACAGGAACCGAACGCGAGCCACCAGCGTGGCAGGCGTAGTTGTTATCCACTGGGTTACAAAGACTTGCTCGTTGAGGAACTAACATTATCAGTATAGAAGAATGAACTTAGAGTTAATTCAACGCGTTAAACAATGTTGATTTTGTCAGAAACTCGGGCGTGTCAGCATAAAAGCTCGTACTAAGTGAAGGTCCCTCTATAACATAGTTGAGATTCATTAAAATCTGTGTCGGACAACCCTGGCGTTCCCCTTGTGAGAGAAACCGCGCAGTTTGCTAAGGATTTGGCCTGTGAGCTCAACTACTAGGTGGACTTTAATTCATCGAAAATTTAAAACCAAATTGCGGATTTTCAATCATTTCCCAGGAACTGCCTTCTAGTATACGTCCCAAACAACGTTCATAAGTCGAGGATATACATCTACGCTTAAACTCTACTGTAAGCAGTTGATATACAGGAGCAGTTGTGCTGTAACCGTCATCCAAATCTTTTAAATAGAAGTGTCCACGACACAAAACGTTAGTCTAGCGACAAGTGACACTTACCAAGGTACTAAAGTTTTTCTTATAACTTGCTTAACATTCTTGGTACTTCTCTACTTTTTATTACTGATAATTTCTATGGATGCATAATCTTTGATACAAAAAATTCTGTTGCAAAGAATTGTTTTTCATCAAATATAACAGAAGTGATCGTGATTAAAGTACCATCATATTATTATAAGAAAACACTCGTTTATAGTGGTTTATAGTGTTTATATTATTATGTACTGCCCACTTATGTTTAGTAACTTGTCTATTTTCAATTTCAATTTTTGATTGCAATGTAGGTTAATTAACAGTTATCTACTTGGTCAAGAAGTGATGCAGCAGTAGCATATAACTTTCTCTGAATAAAAAGTAATTGAAGCGGTACTAATTTGGGACTTTAGTTTGGATTATGATCGCAAATTAGTTTTGAATTTTTTTTTAACTTATACTTCTCCCACTAGATTCATGTTATGAAATTGTTGAAACAGTAACACTAAAACTTTTTCCAAAAAACAAATCAAGCTTAGATGTTTTTAATTAACTACAGTTTTTGTATATCTGAAGATGGTCGAACTCCATTACCATACTATTGATCCATCATGTAAGGGGTAATGGACCTTATTGATCCGGTACTTTCCCCTTGTTTACACTCGATTGGAGTTTTATAGAGCGAAGGTGGGGTTGAGAAATGTTATTAGCAAGCAGGATAGCGTGAACGAATGTGAACTGCATTTGAAGCTGTGCACTGCCCTTTCTGGATGACTTCCGACTATTTACTGTTTGGTCTGGACGTTGATGTCGTTAACAGAATGCTGTTGGACTGTTCACTTGGAAACGAATTGATTTTGCACTAACAAGACTATGATTGATTGCGCGTTAGCTTTTCTACGTAATACTCGTAAATTTTGCATTCATTCAGTGGGAAATAAATGGAGGCGTTATTGATTTTTTGCAAATTAATTATAGAAGCAATTGAATTGAAGGGGATAGATTTTTCGTAAAACTAAATTGATGATTGCTATTTTAATTGTTTCATTTTCAAACGATAAGGTTGTATATGAGCCAATTTATTTCATTTTCCACTGCACACAACATTTGCCATTTCCACTAAAATGTGATAATCCTGGTAATTAATCCACACATAATTATATTATGTTTTTACTCGTTGTCAAACTTACAATTTAATATATGTACATACAAATTCAAATCAGCGTTACATGCATTAAAATATGCATACAAATATGTATGAAGTAGTTGAAAACAAGTTCCATACTTGTACTAAATGTAGTTCAACAAGTCTTCTGAAACCGGTATATCTTCTGAGATCTCGCAAGTGGAAAGAGTGTTAAACTGGGTTGGGTTTCGTACTAAGAATTCCAAAAAGAAGAAGAAAGACACCGTCTTGTCATTGATTAACTTGACAACATATACAGATACCGTAAAAGAACATAATTGATTAAAATATTTGCAAACGAATATGTTATACGACACGAGTAGCAGATACATATAGTATGAATGTCATTTGAAAAGATTTCTGTTGTTGAGAGTTATCTGTAATTGTAGAGATTACTGTAGTAACAAAATTACTGTTAACTCATAAAATTATCGGAATTTCTTTTATAAATAGTTATGCCCTTGTCTTGGCAACTGCATTTCGACATTATTTTCAAACTGCTTGTTGCCTTCGTTAAATCTCAGGCCATATGCACCACGACCAAACTTAAATGATATGTTAACAATGTAAGTGCGTGGGCTAATATCGTTTTGAAGACTTGGGGAGGAACTTATGAGCTTTTGGCTGTTTAATGATTTTTGCTTCAGTGTGGCGAAGCTGTTGCTATCATTTTTCTACCAATTTGTGGTATGGATTTACTTTTATATTGAACGTCTTTGATGACGTATATGCATACTTGTTTCTACTGGTTTTGATATCACGAAGGTGTCATGGCAGAAATGTGAGTAATGTTTGGCTATTTTTGGCTACTTAATGAATATAAACATTAAATGATTTCACAAGTTTTTCTGTATCGTAAAACTATAGTCTAAAATGTCTCGCATAAATCGAGGAATCTATTTAATCTAATTATATTTTATGACGATTATTGCGATGCATGTGGTACCAATAAGAAAGATTCTCAAAACCTTTTTTGAAAATAAAAAATATAGGCTAGCTTGTATCAGGTGTGAAACATAACACAACACTAAAATGATTTTAGAATGTAGATATTTTTCTAAATCATTCTAAATATGTAATACTATTGACAATTTGGAATAGTATGTACCTATCATTTCGAAATCTTGTATATTGGTACGAACCAATTCCATTTAATCAAACATGGTTTTATCGTTGCTTCTTTTATTGATACGTTCGTTTATGTCTCGCAATATCTGAACTTTCTAAACTAGTCGCATAATCATAACAATTCCAATTGATTAATCTTTATTACTACGACTGAAATTCTTTCTTACCAACAATACTCGTTGATCTCATGCATGCGTATAGTATTAAATTATTCAATGGAATTAATTGCCTGTTTGACCTATAGTAAACTGGTTTGCGATTTTTCGAAGAGGTATAGACTAACTGACTTGATAACGGACAACTAGCGCTATGAAATTCCACTTGCGGTGTGTTAATGACGCCTCACTCTAATGATTGTGGAGGTTGTTTAGTTGACGTCAATAGCAACCATTGTTTATATATAGTAATCTCCATTTACATAAATAGCTTCGCATGTACGTAATTATCGTTAGCACTGATTTGTTGTTGTTGTTATTGTTATTATTGAAATTGTCTTAACTGGTATCTTGATGAGCTTGTATAATATTGATATCACGTATGTATGTATGTACGTATAAGACACGACATACATAACTTATTTATACAGGGTTATGCAAAGGAGTGCATATATTACTTTATACACCATTAATTTTAGAAGAAAATAATATACGAATGCGTCTTTTTTTTAAATTTTGCGTTAGATTTGAATTTGAAGGTACAATGCTAGGTTCGTCTTCCTGGTCAGAAGGTTTTCGCCTCTACCGTGGTTTACACGACGAGTTACCGTGACCTTCTGGTACCCCTGTAACGGTAGCTAGTAACATCTACCGTTGGCCTTGGCTACGGCACGACAAGTCACGAGTTAGTATGTTTAATTTAAAGCAATAGTTTGTTATATAATATAGGGAAATGTCAATAAACACTTGTCAACATATCGTGTTATTATTAAAGTACGTTACACCCCCCAGATATCTCCTTTGCTTAGTGGGGAAACGTTGAGCTTTTTATTGTATATCTTGTCCATTTTTTTAATTATTTGTACTTTATATATTTTACTAACCATGAGACGGTCAACACCCTTAAACCCTCATAATACAGGTTCTTGGGAATTTTAATATTATATAAGTATTGGTAGTGTAACGGAATTCCAAGGAAAATTTGTAAAACGAAATATGAGATGTATCAAAATTTACGACAAATCCATATAGAAAATTTTCACCAACAGAGAAACATTTTAGTAATAAACAGAAAAGAGTAATGATAATAAATAAAAAAGCTATTGAAAATTTTATCTAGTGCAGTATTGACTTCTACCCTGCTATTTCAAGTGCTTGTCAAGTTAATAAGAGGGATAAGCTACAATTATTGAGAGTTACGCAGAAATGGAGCTAGCTCTCCTTTAACTGCTGTTAACCCCGAAACCATTGCTGCTGTGAAGAAGATGCTGGAAGACCACAACCGCATTACTTATGCCATGATCAAGTACAATCTGAAGATTGGATCCTCGCAAGTGAGATCAATATTGCACGATCATTTACATTTGGAAAAGGTTGTAACTCGGTTTGTACACCATGATCTGACAGATTTACAAAAAGCACAACATGTTAGAATTTGGAAACAAACTTTAGATCTGGATGAATGCTGGAGGCCATGAAATTATTTTTAAAATTGTAACTGCCTATGAAACATACATACCGTTGATGTTAGCACTCGGCAAGAAAGCAGAGTCTGGATACATGAAGATGAGGAAACCCCTACGATGGTGAAAAAATAACGAGCAGTGAAAAAAGTTATGGACACAGTATTTTTTAGAACTACAGATTTGGCGGCCGCAATTTAATTAGAAGATCAAAAGACAGTTATCACTAAATATTATGTTAAAAATTGTTTGCCTACTGTGTTCAGTAAAGGGCCAAGTAAGTGAATCATATTACTGTTCCGTATTGAGCGGAAAACAAAATGAAAAATATACAAGATCCTTCAATCTCACCAGATTTGACGATGTGTGACTTCTGCTTGTTTTGTGAGTACATAAAACATTTGAGAGGAAAAAGGTTCCAGGTTCATTCTACAGAAAACCACAACACATTATGCGTATATAGTAAGTAATTTCATTAGAACTGTATTTGTGTCATTATTTGCATCCCACTGTACTTTTAATATACAAACGGAAGCAAAATAGGGCTGAATAATATGGTTATGCTATGTGATTTCGGTCGCCATAATGCTATGGCCTAATATGTCAAGACGAGATAATATTTTTAATGAAACTTCATAAATAAATGTGGATAAGTATTCGAAAACACTAGGTATGTATAGGAACAAAATATAAACTTTCTCAAATAGGTCAGATGGTGGTGGTCAGATTTCTAAATCAATGCGAAAAGAGTGTTTCACGATCTTTTTCAAGCTGTGATGCAACAAAACTCAACTTTTAATTACTTTAAGCATCGCAAACAGAAGGTTGTTCATTTCTGATAGGGAATAGTTTGCTTGTACTTTTATAGTTATAATGTATGGAATATTCATGGGTTAGATGTAGTACCTGCAGTTTTTGTATAATGTAAACATTTAATCAGTGCGGTGTGCATTTCAGCATTTTAAAGAATAATTTAGGGAGGCAAGTTTAGAATTTTATCAATTTTAAAATTAAATGTTCTTTGATATGCCAATTTTTTCTATTCCATATTTCGTATATATACTGGCTCAGCAATGAAGGAGCTCTAGCATTACCATAATATGCGCATTTACTTTAATGAAATATATCAAATACCCATAATGATCCATACTGGAACATTAATTTTTTTTGGTAGTATAACTATAAGTTTACATGTGGTAAGAATTATCACAACTCATATATTAACACTGTTTGCACTGCGTGGCAAGGCAAAAACGCAATGTGTCTTGTATAACATAGTTACTATTTCATTGGTAAAGTATTCTGCATGAACGAAATATTGAATATTTAGTTAATGTGGTGATCGAATAGCTCAGATTTGTTATACAGCGTTAGTAAAAAGTCCCGGAACGGTCGAATAACTTTGTTATTTGAAAATTATGATTTCTGAAATTTGGTATGGGGGTATAGTTAATATAAATGCATTTTATGCAATACAGTTTATATTTTTTTCACTTTCGGTTTAATAAGCAATACGTCCAACTTTTTTTTTTAAACGGAACGCGCAGATTTTTTTAACACTTTTGAATGCAAAATAAAAAACTACCTTCAGGAAGTATTAAGATGTTTATTTTTATTCACAAGAAAACAGTTAAAAAATTAAAAAAGTGTCCTAATACAGAAAAATCAAGATATCTGTCTATTCAGGTTGCGATTACAATAATTGTTCAAAATGCTCTCCATTTACAATTTGACAAAAATGTAAACGGTCAGTAAAATTTCTTATTGAATTTTGTATTTGTTCTGGAGTGATGCGATTGGCTTCTTGAATGAACTATTCTCTCTTCCAATTTTTCAGGGGGGCGATTTTTGTACACTTGACATTTCAAGTGACTCCAAAAGAAAAAATCTAATGGCGAGAGATCTGGCGAACGTGCTGGCCATTCGATTGCTTCTGTACGTCCGATCCAACGTTCCGGAAAAATTTCATTCAAGTAATCGTGGACATTATGGGCAAAATGGGGGGGGGGGGGGGGGGGGGAACTCCATCTTGTTGAAACCAAAAATGTGCATTAGGGTGATCACCTATGTTTGCATTTGGAAAGAGGGCCGCAAGTGCTGGAACAACCTCATTTCGCAATAAATTTAAGTAGACGTTGCCAGTTAAATTTCCTCTTATAAAAAATGGTCCTATGATGTTGTTTCCAACAAGACCAGCCCAGACATTCACCTTTTCAGGATGCTGTGTATGGACTTCTTCAATCCAATGCGGATTTTCAATTGACCAGTAGCGACAATTATGTCTGTTCACAGTGCCTTTGAGACAAAACGTTGCCTCATCTGAAAAAATGATGTGATCTAAAACATTAGGCTGCTGCTCGATCAATTCGGTCATTGTTTCGCAAAAATGTAGTCTACGATCTGGATCATCTTCAGTTAACTCATGGACGGGATACATTTTATAGGCTTTCATTCTTGCTGATTTAAGAATCTTATGAGCAGATTTTTGCGAGATCTCATGAATTTGACCTAATTCTGTTGTGGACACGTGATGATTTTCTTCCACTGTAAGTAACACATTTAAACTAGTTTCTTCATCTGTTGCTGTTAATGGACGTCCCCTTCTAGGTAAATCCTTCACCTGACGAAAGACTTCAAACTTTTGAATTGTTCGGCATACCGTACTTTTACTAATGTGACGATCCGGATAAACAGTATTAAACAAAATACGAACCTCTTCAAAAGAACGTTGACGATCACCGTACCCACGCATCATTAATATCTCAATTCGTTCCGATTCAGTAAGTTTTACTGCCATTTTCAAATGTGTCAATGTCTAAAATAAGTAAATTTATAGCGATGCAAAAGTTAAAACGCTTTTAAAATTGTCAAATGTGACGGCAAAAAGAATGCAAACACTAAACAAGAACTTTTTTCAAAGGTACCTTGTTTTTTCTGTATTAGGACACTTTTTTAATTTTTTAACTGTTTTCTTGTGAATAAAAATAAACATCTTAATACTTCCTGAACGTAGTTTTTTATTTTGCATTCAAAAGTGTTAAAAAAATCTGGACGTTCCGTTAAAAAAAAAAAAGTTGGACGTATTGCCGATTAAACCGGAAGTCAAAAAAATATAAACTGTATTGCATAAAATGCATTTATATTAACTATACCACCATACCAAATTTCAGAAATCATAATTTTCAACTAACAAAGTTATTCGACTGTTCCGGAACTTTTTACTAACGCTGTATATTACATGTTGCAGTTATTTAAGATTAGAAATGGAATTTTAAAGGTCAAAAATGCTTTTAAAGTAACTCGCTACTAGAAAGGCAAAAAATGAAATGGTTCTATTTGTTTGCCTTCGGAAGTGGTTATGTTGTTGAAATTGGCAAAGAAAACTGGCAAGCCATTCAGAGTCAGATAAATTAGAAGACAGAAGACATTATAGACTGGGAAGAATTGTATGGCAAAAGATATAAAAATTTTAATGTCAGTGTATCAGGAGAAAAGGTAGATGGGAATAATATTATGATATTGCGATTTGAGAAATATAGCCGACATGTGATAAAGGACAAAACGTGGTACAGCAGTAAGAATATAAAATTATCAATACAACTAAGAGGATGATGGGCAGGAAATCGCTAGTAAGCCAATGCCTCAAAAGAGCTTATGACGAACCTCCAAAAATTTCGTTGGCAAAACTGCAGTGTCTTTTTTATTTATGCAACGTTAATTAATTTGATTTTTTGCAATTCCCAAAACTTTTATGGTCAGCTTGAAGCGGATACCACCACTGCTGCTTCAAAATTTTCAATTTTGGAGAATCTTCTATTTAGTATGTACCTAATAATTATGTTTTTAGTTTATTCCGAGTTCAATAAAGTCAACTAAGTATAGATAATAGAGTTAAAGTGGTAGGTTAAAATAATCAACTTTCGTAAGCTATTAGTTTTAATTTAAGATATTTTTATGACCAGTATCTGCGATATATACGTATATATTCAATGCAATACTGGTGCATGTTTCAAAAATAATAATTACTGCTTACTTTGTCAAGTAAATAGCAATCTTATTGAAATGAATCAAGTTTTATGCTGCATTTGGAAAAACATCTTTAAAATTGAAAATCAGGCCAAATATTGATTACAATAATAAAATTGATATGACGATTTTCTCAATATAACATAACGTATATTTAATATATCTCTTGCATTAGGGCGGCGATATATAGTGTTAACACTTTTTTCCCACCGCTGACCGTAATAATTGGACTGGAACCACTTACCTTTCCTGGAAATACATATTTGTTGGTTAGTTCTTGGATTATTACTTATTACTCTGAGAATAGTGGTCAATGTAATCAAACTACAGTTAGGTTTCAACATTTGTGTTAAGAAACGCTGTAGTGAATCCATACTTAGGTAGCTGGATTTAAAATGTATTGATTGGCCAAGCTAAACTAATTTGGTCTTACGTTGCTTAGGCAAGAAAAGACGAATTGCCAAAAAGGAAGTAATTGGCCTGAGAGAAATTCTACTTTAGAATTTTTGGAATACCTTTGTATAGTCATTATTTTGGTTATGCAGTGGTGCAATGTATGAGGAATGGAGAAGAGAAAGATTGATACAAGTTTTTAGCATTTTTATTTTAAATATATTCAAAGTAATTGCCATTTACAATAATGCACTTAACCATTATATCCGTTCATAATTTAAAAGCGTTGAACCAGCTGTCTTTAGGGAGACTATCAAAAAAACACACTTAAGTACTGAACAGTTGTCTTGTTCTTGACACTTTACTGAACATAGTTGGCAAACAATTTGTATCACACCGCTTAGCGGTACTGTTTTCTGATCTTCTAATTTAATCGGCGGTCACCAAACCCGTATTACATAACCCTTCATTGCTCGTTGTTTTTTTACCATTCCACTGGCTTCCTCATTTTCATGTATCCAGACTCGGCTTTCTTGGCGAGTGGAAACATCAAAAAACTACATGTAAGTTTCATCGCTAGGTACAATTTTAAAAATAATTTGATGGCCTCTAGCAATCAACATATCTAAAGTTTGTTGGCAAATTCTAACATGTTCTGCTTTTTGTAAATCTGTCAGATGATGAGGTACAAACTGCGTTACAACCTTTTTCAAATGTAAATAATCGTGCAATATTAATCTCATTTGGGAAGATACAATCTTAAGCTTGCATTTTATCATTGCATAAGTAATACGGCTGTGCTCTCCCACCATCTTCACCGCAGCAATGGTTTCGGGGTTAACAGCAGTTAAAGGACGGCCAGCTCTTTTTCTGTGTACCGGCAACTTGCAACCTCCTTCAAATTATTTATACCATCTATAAACAGCAGCCAATGATGGTGCGAGGTCTTCAAATGCCGATTTTAACTTTTCTTCACCCTCATACGCATTCAAGTCTTTGCATTATTTAATAAACAACAATTTGTTTTGAACGGGTAACTAGATTTTGCAATTCTCAATAATAGTAACTTATCCCTCCTATGTGAGTATGAGCTGTTGCTATCCCCAATAAAAGCAAAAGTAACAAAGCTAAAGTTGCAACGTTATATTTATTAATAAAAATCGTTGACTCTAGGTAAACATTAAACACGTCTTAATAATTTAGCTTTTTACAAAGCAGATTATTACGTTTTGTCCAAGTAGTGTCCATATGGGACAATTGTCTTGTGTCACACAAAACGGTCACCGGTAAAAAGGAACAGGAGCGTTCATTAGGGAGATCTGTCTATTAGTTTTCCTCGACAGCATTCAGCTACAGTTTTAATGTGTTAAAGCAGTTAACAGTGCCCAGAAGTGTAGGGCAGCTTTAAAGGCTCGACTTACTGTTGCCGGGAGTAACATTACACGAAATATAAAACATATCGCACCGTACATATAGTACAGTTGCTCGTAAATAGTTTCCATAATAGCAATGACTATTAAATTATTTCGGTTTGTTACTTTTTAGTAAGTTTAATCTGTAGTATGCAACACGCGATGGAGATTGAAGCCTGTTGTAGTCTAACGAGAACGCGGGAACGACTCGCGTACTCGCGTTTCCGACCAGTTTTGAACGGAATCGTTCGGTTAGCCGCGACTACCCGACTCTGAACCGGTTCGAGATCAGTATAAGCGTGTACGTGACACCATGTGGACCGAGGAGGCCGTCGAAGAATTGATAACACAATATAGAGAACACCCAGTTTTGTGGAATCCGAAAAATAAAGATTTTAAAAACCGCATAAAAAAAGATGAAGCGCTTAAGCAGATCAGTCAAGTAATGAATTTAGAAGTTGTTGACGTTGAAAGGAAGATAAATGTATTAAATACGCAGTTCAGAAGGACACATAAGAAAGTGCTAGCTTTAAAAGCAGCTGGGTTTCCAACCGACGAGTTCGAGAATAATTTGTGGTATGGTTATAAGAATCTCTTGTTTTTGGAGAATCGCTATTACCGCTTGAGGCGTCCCACTAAGCGGTTTTTGCAGTTGGTAAGGAAGTATTTATATCTGTACTGATAGTAAAAAGTAAGAAAAAATTAAAAAATACTACAACATATGTAGTACAACACTTGCCAGTACTGGAAATATAAACATTTTATTATTGTAAAGAATTAACCATTATTTTTAATTTGAGTGTAAGCAAAGCATTTGTTAACTAAATCAATTAGATTTTTTAAGATATCTGGGATGTGACATACCTTAAAAAACAGTAAAGTGCATGCTCGCAATCTGAATTAAAATGGAAGAGATGTATGAATACTGATAAAGTTGTGTAAACATAACAATCCTAAACCATAAACTTTGTGATCCATTTTTTAAATCAGTCTTTTTAATTGAAACTATGAGTCAATTGATGTGTATAAAGTTTTCATATATTTATCAGTTTTGTATGTTTAGAATAGGATTCTAATACTAGAACAATTTTGAGAAACTCTGTATTTTTTGTAGTGTATTATGTAAAGCGAAGGATCAATGATAACTTTTTGAATTTTGCCGAACATACTTGAGATCAAAATTAATACAACTGACTTTCGCACTGTGTTACTATCCTCTAATGGGATAATAGAAATATATACATACAGGGTGTATTTGAAATAAAAGTAAAGACGATGAAAAATAAATCCAAAATATTTTGCGCAAATTCCTTCCCAGACGCGAAAGAAAAAATGAAAGATATTCATAAAATATTTGCCGCGCCATTGTGTTTTAACAAATATATCTAGCACAGATCAGGTGTAGCGATAGGCGATATTTAACATGTGTGCAACGCACAATCAGAGTCAGTCTGTTTCAAATGTTGAATGTATGTAGATGTAGCAGACATGGAACCAACAATACTTTAATAAAAAGGAAAATAGGACTACGATTACAAAAATCGCAATCAAGAAACTATCTTTATTTCACAATCTGTAGTTGTAGTTTTACTACAGTTAAATGATTTTCAGTCGTTGTTTAAAGTAATTCCACAGATTGATACATTTAAAATATCAGTTCCTTTATTAATTAGTCTCCGATAATACTTTCATACGTAATCACATTGATATTATTGAACTCTTCATTCAAAGCTATTTAAAAAAAACTGACACATCAGCATTATTCCATAGTTTTCATAACATCGACAGCTGTTTTTGCGATAGTTCGATCGAGGTAAACATTCCTAACACATCTCGATTCATTGGCATTCGCGTCGTAATTGAACAAACATTTTTTGGATTTTTATTCTGCATAATTGTATCTTACTATTCTTAACATTTTTTATTTTTATTTCAAATACACCCTGTATATGCATAAATTGGTGCCATTTACGATCTTGTTTTCAATGGCAGGTAGTAACGTGACTTTAAGAAGCACTTGCTATTTGACAAGATCTCTGAAGCAAGTTACGTGATAATAATCGGACTTCGCTTAGATCAAACCATGATTCCGCGTTTAAACACATAAAAATTGATATAGTCCCCTTTAAATTTGTTAGGCATTTAAATCAGGGCTTAATCCATTCCTCAAAAAACCGCTGGTATTTAGTTGTTGTTACATCGTCTTAGATTTTGCCATGATATCATGTGGGTACTCTTAGACGCATTGTGTTTGAGCAACCGTTGGCAGATAAGCAGGCATTGTGCAAGAAATTCACCAGTTGTTTGCCCGTAAAGCCGGCCTTTTTATTGACTTGCATGAAGCAGACGCTTCATAACACCCCCACATTTTTAAAGTTTTGAGTCAACTAGCATAAGACATCTTAAGCTGGAGCTTTTTCACGTAGCTCTTGATTGAAATGATTGTAACATCAAAAAATGAACCATGAAGGAACGTGTTTTGTAACATATTATTGTATATATTTGTTCTGGATACAGAAAAAGCAAAACAAAAAAAATGCCAAACGTTTCCAGATTTAACTATTTTATTTATTAAAAAATTATAAAATGTCTAAGTAAATAGGTATAGCAAAGTAGCTTTAACAGAATTCTTTTCTGCTTGGGATTAAGACTAGTTTCGTTCACAATACCATAGTACCATCTGTCATCCTTTTCAACATACTGCTCTCTCAAATTGGAAATTCGGTTAAACCCTCACATTTAGATAACACGCTTAGAATAACTTCCCCAGTTTTCACTTCTCTTGCACCTTTCTTACGTAAATCAACCTGCAGAAACGGGGAATGAGAGTCTACATTTGCCTTATATAAATAAAATCCAAAACTGTCCACTCTAAAATCCATTTGACACTATCTCCTAGATTAACCTTCTCGTTAATAATATTGTTTATTTTTTTTATATAAATGAAGTTTGGTTTGAAGCTCTTCGAACTTATAAAAACAATGTTCCATATTCAAACATACGCAGTATTAGTTAGTACTTGCAGATCTGATGATCTCTCGATATTGGTCTGGAATAAAAATGTTCTGGTGCTTTCGCAGTAGTTTTTCAATACCACCAAAATCTCGATATCGCGGTATCTGTGGCCAACCTTGGGAAATTTATGTTCTATAACTCGAAAATACTTTGTCAGTGTTAAATACTTGTAAAGACACAGTATGAAAAAGTTCTTATTTTGGCCTCTACATGAATCAGATCAAATTATTAAGTGATCGAGATCAGGATAATCTTTTTTGAGTAACTTGCAGAACGGTAATAGACAACTTCCGATTCATTACTGCCTCTATTGGTAATATCTTCTGTCCAATTAAAAAAAAATCGACTTGCTACCGGAATACCGAAGCTTTTAAACAACATTTGCTTCAAATAGAAAGCCTTAGATGTCGATATCTTGGCGAATGGCATGATATGTTGTAAATCCATTGTAATATAGCATTTATTTTTATCACTTGTTGGTATTTGCCTATCTACTTTTTGTGAATTAAAAGGATATTCACAATTCTGTTCAATTTTTTTCAGCATCACATATGCTACAATAAGTATCGCTTTTTGGGCCCCCAACAGACGACTTAAACTGATCTGAAACAGATCTGATATCATCCCTCCTCAAAAAGAACATTTTTCGTTACACATGTTAACTACAATAATATCAAACAGTACTTACTGTTATTTGAAGAATTCGACTTTTGATTGTTTAACACTGGAACTAGCTCCAGTATTTGTTTTCCTATACTATCCATCATAATATGTATGATATTTTGGGTAAATACCAGTTTTTACATAAATTGACACTTTTATCCACTTATGTCTTCAATTGTGAAATTGTCAATAAATTCACATTTCATAGTTCGTTTTTTAAAATAAAATACGTTTTCTTCAGCATCTAAATTTTTCATAAAGCTGGCTTTAGCTATAATATTTTCAGCGTCGGCTGCTTGCTGATCACATTAACATAGTGTTGTGGAAGTCATAAAATTATTATGTAAAGACCACGAAGAAAAACAAGTTAGTTAACTCTTATAGGTGTACGGTTAAAAATTATACAAAATGATGAACCTACAGACTAAAATTCAAGTTGTGCGTATAACGCATTGCAACTTAGAGCTAATATACCAAACTGGCTTCGTTTCTAGAGAGAGCTGAAGACACTTTTTATTATTTTTGTTATTTCTGTTATTATAGTGCCATAGATTATATTATGTACTTGTTCTTCGGGTAGTGACTGCAAAACTTATGCAAATATCCTTAATTTTATGTCCTCCTGTGTAGTGGCTTGAATTATGTAACCCATACGGAAATTCAGGATGCTAACTGCCAACAAGTTTGGTATTCACCTAGCAATTTTGCTAACTACTTCAGAAAAATCGAATTTTGACTTTCGATGCTCAACACTTCAGGTATATTCCACAAACGATGCTTGAAATACTTTCTGCGCCAGCTATTAGCAAAACACACTGTATATTTTTTCATCAGGAGTTTTAAACTCAATCTCATTAATAAATTTTGATTGTTATATGTGTGCTTGGGTGTACGTTTCATCCATATAAACTATGGGTCTTGCCTCTTGTCAAAACCTCCCGATGTCTCGTCCACCAAAAACCAGTACACTGCATGATTTTACTCAAACTCTCTAGAGTACTATTAAACCAGCTAATATATTGGAAATTGAGACGTTTTATTGAAGACACAGCCCTCTAGGTTTTATGAAAATTTTAAATCAAACGTGATCTCTGTATCGGTGTCGTGAACCTGAGTTATTCGCTTAGGAATATTTATGTTTCCTTGAAGAACTATACTTGGAACATTCACCACTGTCTATTTTCCTTTTTTCACTCATAATTCTATAAATTGTCGACAAGTACACTCCCGTAGTCTTCGCAGCCTCGATATTAGATATAGTCAGTATTATATATATGTATGTAGTGGATAAACTTGCTTCTGAAAAACCATCTCTTAAATAACTTATAACATTAGCAACACTTTTGCAACTTTGTGCATTAAAGGCATGTTCACCTAAATGAGTTAATGTGGGTTCCATTTTGGCTGACACTAAAGCTAATACTGTAAGAACCTGTATTTATATGTTGCACTATTATTATCACTGAGTAACTAATGCAACAACTGCCATTGGCTTTCCTGCTGTTCATCTCAACAACGAGCCCATTGGCCCCGTGTCCTTACACGTGAGCGTAATTGCAATGTTTGCTAGTACTCCACTTGGACGATGTTTTTGTCGATCTGCAGTTGTTCTACACCTAGTCGTTATTGTCTCAATTGGCCTACTATTCTACCTATATCGTATGACGTCTTTGCTGCAAGCGGAATGAGTACTATTATCCTTTAGGCCTAGTGGCTTATGTGACGATGACGATTTCATATTGTTTGTGATGAAAGTCTCTTCCTGTAAAAACAGTCAACTGATATTGAACTCAGGTTACAATAAAGTTTCTACGTGTAAAATGTCCTAATTGTGGGAGACACCAATCATCACCTAGTGTTATTGTTTCCAATCGACCATTATGACTTTGTCTTTTTGCAACAGTTTTGGTTTTTAAAGTGTCAGGTTCAGGAACGCTAGGACGGAGGCTTAGTCTGAACACTTGAGGGCTAATTTGCTGTATCCGCCCACATTTCAACTGATCCAATAAATAATAAAATTCCTCATCACTTGAGATTGACGTTTTTTCAATACCATTTTGTCACATCATGATGCATCATCTTGTTTCTATGTGTTATTTTGGTGTTATACAAAAAAAAACCACGGATACACTGCAAAACAGATGATTTGTCTGCGGATAAACGAGAGTTTGCTGTATGCTATTTAAGTGATAGCAACATGTGGTATGATGACGAAACTAGACATTTACGTTAAAATTTCTTTCGGTGGGAAGCGTTATTTGTAAATTATTTTATTAAAGCAAACAAAAAGTTCTTATTTATTCGCTTCCCGCTAACAACTGTTTCAAATAGCGAGAAGTTTCATATACGTATGTGGTATATCGTAACGGTACTTAGCAACGCTTTCGATCAGTTCTAAATAGCAGCACATAGTGTCGACATCGCTCGATTCGACCTACACAACTCGTAAATGCGCAAACGCGTTGTTTTGCGGTGTGTTTCGAACGTTCCCCGTTAAAGCAGCGAGCGATCTATTCCAAACCGGCGAACAGTTTCAATACCAGTGCGAGTTGCAAGTTTCGTTAAACAGCATGTGGACAGATACAACCATCGAACAGTTGATCACGCAATACAAGCAACATCCAGCACTATGGGATCCAAGTAACAAAGGTTACAGAAACCGTTTCCGCAGGGACTCGGCTCTAAAAGAAATCGCCAAAACGTTGAACGTGGATACCGTCGACGTAGAAAGAAAGATTATTGTGCTAAAGACACAGTTCAGGCGAGCGCATGCTAAGGCTCTTAAAATGAGGGCTAATGGTTTATCGGAATTGGACATTGATAACACCGTTTGGCATTGGTATAGAAGTTTAACCTTTTTGCAGAAACGGTACTTCTCTAGAATGCCGGTTGCATCACCAATTATACAGTTGGTAAGAAAATGTTTTTGTTCGTAATGTTACTACACATATTTATTTTTACCGTTATGGAGTTATCTGGATTACATGTGCATGTTGTCGAGATAGTAACACTTATCTAATTAGATATACACTACCGCTCAAAAGTATTTACCCACCTCTATTCTTATATTTTTTCAGATAAATACCTTTTTGTTCAAATGAACATAAAATATATTAAATATACACTAATACACGAGAATAAATAGCAATTTATTTTAGAGAAATATTTACTACGGTAGCTGATATAATAACATCGTCACTAATCCCTATTTATCATTCGGGCACGTTCAAAGCAATAAATGCAGATATAGAGAAATTACACAAAGGGATTGTGTTACAATGAAACAACAAACTATTTAAGAATGTGTTCAAGACAACATAGTAACTTCATTTAATAATCAGTTCTCCTTTCGTCTTTTTCTGTGTTTAACATTTGTAGTTAAAGTTTAGTATATTTTGACGAAAAAGAGTATTTGTGATGCCTAAAAAATCTGAGTTATCGATGGAAATTCGTGCATTGATTATTGGTTATCATAAAAGTGGCAAAAGTAGTAGAGAAATTGCCAAAGAGTTAAAATTAAACAGAAGAACAGTTGACTACAACATTAAAAAATTTCGCTTAACGGGTACTTTGTCCCATAAAAAAGGAACTGGAAGGTCGAAAGTAACAACAACAGCAGAAGAAGGTAGAATAGTAATATCAAGCAAACGAAATAGAAAGAAAACAGCGCCGGAAATCGCCGCTGAAATTAGCAGATCGCGCCAAAATGCCGTAAGCGTTGCTACTGTTAAACGGAGGCTTCAAGAAGACTGATGACATGGAAGAATTGCCGTACAAAAACCGCTTTTACGGAAACAAAATAAAATAAAACGTTTAAATTGGGTAGGCAGCATAAAGATTGGACTCTGGAACAATGGAAAAGAGTGCTATGGACACATGAGTCCAAATTTGAAGTTTACGGTTCACGACGACGTGTGTTTGTGCGCCGAACCGCAGGAGAACGGGTAAGTGACCAGTGCATTGTACCTACCGTAAAACATGGGGAGGATCTGTTATGACTTGGGGTTGTTTCGGTGCAATTTCTGTAGGAGATTTGTTTAAAGTAGAAGAAATATTGAGAAAAGAAGGTTATAAACAAATTCTGGAGAACCACGTCTTTCCCTCAGGATTGCGCATAATTGGTCAGAATTCCGTCTTCCAGCACGATAACGACCATAAACATACTGCCAAGCTATGCCGCCATTATTGGAGAGAACTAGAAGAGGAAGGCGCAATTTCTATAATGGAGTGGCCGCCCCAAAGTCCAGTTCTGAACCCGATCGAACTTTTATGGGATCAATTGGACCGAACTGTATGCCAATTAGCACCAACATCTGTTACGGCAATGTGGACATCCCTGCAAGCAGCATGGCAACAAATATCGCCCTTATCATTAGCAAAATCGATATGAAGAATGCCGCGATTGTGTCTCGCTGTTATCCGAAGTAAAGGTGGTTATATTGACCAATCGAAAATCTAATTATTCTACTAAATAAGTACGTAAGATTTGCAAAATATAGTTTATTTTACAATCTTTTGCTTTACTTTCCTGTCAATTTAGCTTTTCTCCTTTTTTTTGGTATTTTTACGATACGTAATATGGTCAGGGTGGGTAAATACTTTTGAGCGGTAGTATGTATCCTCCAAAAATATTTTCTAGACAGAAGTAACTTTAATTATATAATATATTCACATATATTATATAATTAATTTAGGGGATGTTAAGGCATGAATTATTATTATTATTATTATTATTATTATTATTATTATTATTATTATTATTATTATTATTATTATTATTATTATTATTAATGGGTCGTAGTAAACACAAAATGTTTATAAAATTATTCTAGCTTTTCATTTTGTAAAAATCTCATGAAAAGTGCACAATTATCAATGAACGAATGAAATGATTGAAAACTCCGACAATTAGCAGAGTCATCTACATCGACGTAACCTTATAACCTTGTCAAAGGAAACCGCATGCAATATATTTTAGTCAAGGTCTTATCAGTTACTTTCTTTGCTACACGATGTTATACATATAAAACTAGTTTGTCCTGATCAGCATATTCCTTTTCTTTGGGACCAATTTTTGAAGTTAAGAATTGTATAAAGTTATACCCTCTGTATGAGATGATCCGCAGATTAAAAGACGGATTAAGTAACAGAAGGCTTAGCTGGTATTTTGCATTAACACAGAGCGTTAAAGAGTTAATCCTGATTGCCAAACTAAGGATTTTCAACGAATTGATTAAAAATAAGTAATGAACGGTAAATAAGTACAAATGTAATATTGTTAGTATTACTAATTTGCTTTAAGCCAACAAATCATGTAAGGCCGAGTTTATAAGTGTTAAGCAAGAACGAAACTATTGGTATTTACACCATTGACATTACAGAACCCACAAATTTGTAATTGTTGGTTAAAAGCTGGTTACAACTAATTGAGATCGATAATTAATTATGTATTTGTTATTGTATCTCAGCAATGTCTCGGTAAATCTATGGGAAATGTATTTCAAGATGTAGTACTTTAGTGATTTGCGCCTCCATAGCCCAAAAGTACTAAGTAGCCAAAAATTTGCTTAATATTTGTTTCCAAATTAAATAAAAGGTCTACCAATGTATTCTATGTCTGCTTTAATTGATATGTTCTACTCACTTATTCTAACCTTGAAAACAGCACAACTTTGACCATTCTAGCAAAACTCTTGTCTCTAAATGAACACATCGTATTTGCTGATATGTGATAAGAAATATTGTCTTGTTGGAGGTTTATTCTATCCAAAACTATGTCACCAAGAGAGCGTATTAACGAAACCATTGGTGCAATAGTGGATGCCAAGCAATCGAGATGATATTTTTTCAAAACTATTCCATCATTTTTTCGAAAATGGACTTGGACAAGATGCTACTATCTCAGCTTACCTTACCTCCAACTTGGATTCATAAGGTCACAGAATATTTGATCATTTTTTTTCCGAAACGATATCTTTTTATTTCGAACGCTAGCAACTTCCCAGACATTTTTTGCCAGGCCAAGAGCTAGCGTAGAAGTAACTTTATAGTTCTCCAAAAACTCACTGATAAATTATCTGTCCTATTTTGTCTGTATACGAGGGTCATTTTAAAAGTAAGAACCGTTTTTAAGTGGAGTAACAGCAACTTTATTTATAAAAATAAGTTGTATCAAAAACTGAAGTATGAACATATTTTTACTTTTCTACATAGTCAGCAATAATATCTAAGCATTTGTTAAGTAGTGGCACTAGCGTTTGGATCCCCCCACCATAACTCTGCCGCCTAAGCATTTAACCAGTTAGTAATAGTTTCTTTCAACATGTCTTCATTTTCAAATCGCTTTCCACCAAGATATTCTTTGAGTTTAGGAAAAATAAAAGTCTAATGGTGCCAGATCAGGGAGGATGGTGCAGTAGTTCCCATCGAAATTTGTCCAGTTGCGTCTCTGTCATTGCTGCAGTGTGAGGCCGAGCAGCACGACGCCGGTAGAGAAAAGTCCTTGTCCGCGCTTTTGAATAGCGCGCCTAAGCTTGGTTAGTGTATCGCAATATCTCTCAGCATTTATGGTCATTCCTCTTGGCAGAAAGTCAATTAGAAGAACGCCTTTCCGATACCAAAAGACCGTGGGCGTGATTTTCCGTGTTGAAGGTTCGTGTTTGAATTTTAGTGGTTTCGTCGATAAATTTGATTGATACCATTCACCGGATTGACGTTTAGTCTCTGGAGTGGAATACGCTACCCACGTTTCATCACCGGTAACAATATGATTCAAGAACTGATCACCACTCCTATCGTGGCCGATTTTGAAACTTGTGGAAATTGCCCCTAAAGGTTCTCAATCGTAAAGCGCCAGTTTTGGCGAATTTTCTCATGAACTTTCATCGACAGCTGGTCGCCCAGATCGTTCTTCAACATGAACATTTGTTCTTCCTTCCCTTGAAAAGCCTACGCCATTTACGCACATTACTGTCATTCATTACACCTTCAGCATAAACTTCAACAAGCTGCCGGTGAATTTCGGCTGGACGAACTTGTTTTGCGTCTAAAAACCGAATAACCGAGCGCACTTAATTGCTGAAGAAAAAAAATGCTAATTTTGCTACCGAATTCCTCATGAAACAAGTAACAAAGACTGGTTTAGTATTTGAATATTTCTCAAGAAAGAGGATTTTCCATATTTTGCGTACTATCTAAGTGGTTTATAAAGACCGTAAATTATCTGTGAATCTGGGTGAGCGTTAACGTATGACGTCGAAATATGGGGTAATTACGTTACCGGACTTCTTCTCTGTTCCACAGTAATGGAGCACTTATAACGTGTTCCAAACTAGCCATTCTATATGGTAATGCAAAGGATCGAATATCAAATGAAAAATTATTTAAATTTATAAACATTTTTGAAGGACAAATACAGATTACAGTAGGTCGATTTTAAATAGAACGGAAACAATAAGTCAGTAATAGTTATTAAACCTTAAATTCATACTAAATGTACTTGAAACATAAGAGCATGCAAATGGCCAGTCTTTAAGATCTACAGGTTTTACTAAACTTGCGAAACAAATTTCGGGTCATAAAACAAAAAAAATGATTGCTCGGTTTTGAAACAATTTACAGATGGCCGTGTTATATATGCATATGTATGTAATACATACATACATACGTCCATATATCGTGATCATAATATTAAAAATAAATAAGTTATTAAATGATTAATAATACGTTATGTGGATTAAATGAATTGATTCATATAACCAACGTAATCAACCCTCATTGTCATACATTCCGTGTTACTCATTGTAAGCCTATCTCAGTATGTTAATACACCGTTGTATTAATTAAACGTATTGACTAAAGTTGGAAAACGAAATACCGCATGGTTAACCGGTATTGTGAAATAATGTGTGATGTTTATTGATAATTTTTTTCTGCTCGGTAGAGTAGTGAAAACATTAGAATTACAGAATTCATCGTTAATATTAATAATATAATATTGGCCGATTTCGACAGATAAAAATTCCAAGAAGCACTATAATGGTACTGGTATGGAATCACATTTCCTGTCGATAATGAGAGCTAATAAACCGTAGTAACAAAAGCAGGCATCCTATTCAATTACGATAACTCAATTTTTCGAAATTCCAAGAAACATCGATTAAATGAAGCACATTTTACGGTGTTGTTGCAGACAAGAAATCACTTCTACGCCACGGTAATAGTTTAAATCTTCTACGATGATAACGTGAAAGCTCGGTGAATTAGCGGAAATTATTAATATATAATATATATTAATTTTTGCTGAAACACGAAATTTGGAGAAAATTGAAAGTATAACGACATCTTCAAGTAACTTAGGGATATTTTCCCTTTATGTTTTATACTAATGATTGAGTAACTTTGTAAAGACCATGTAAAACGATATACACTGAACGACAACATTCTAGAGCTGCAAGCACTTGACAAGAAACTACTGTCATGAATGTAATTATATCTTTGGTTTTCCCAAAGATGATTCGAGCTAGATTGAATGCGTTTTAAAAAATGATACTGCTATCTAACCATTTATTGATGCAGTGATAGACTATTGCATTTAGATAGGTGATAAAACGTTTGCGACTTAATCAAGAGGTCTAGAGGTGGTATTTAACGCTTTTGTTTGTAATTTCGCGTAAATGTCTTGTTTTGCGTTATAGTCAATTGCAATAATTGATGTAGTATTCATTTAAGGCGTGTTATAAAAATATTTTTATTTTTTTTATAGATTCCTGAACAAGAAAAAACAACAATTGAAGACTTTGATACATCATCTGATGATGGTTTAGGTACCAACGGGATCAAAATTGAATATTCAGGTGTGTATTAACTCAGTTGGTTACTTTGAAAATTGAATTTAATGTTAAAAAGGCAATGAAATAATACAACGCATAGATTTTGAATAGCCTACACAGTATGCATAACTTGAAGCATGGTAGCTCAGATCTTACTTAATAGGCTGTTATTAAATAAAGCTTAGGATGTACTAGCTCTTTGACAGAAGATTTGAAGTCAAAGCCGGTTGAAAAGAAACTTACCTTATAATTTCTTCTAAATTTAATATTTACTATTTTATTCTATACTTACTACGGCAGATACATTTTCAAATTAATAACACTTTCGCAGAGAAGTTTCAAAATAACGTTCTTTTTTTCTTTTGTAGATCTTACACCAACCAAGAAACTCCGAACTGAAGATGAAATATCTGAGAAAGAACCAATTGGAGATGTTGCAAATTGCTCTACCGACACAATATCGAAGAATAAAGATGAATGTGATGCTTACGGCGAATTATTGGCAATCAAATTGAAGAAATTTGATGAACGTACACAGTTTACTCTCATGCACGAAATAGATAATTTAATATTTCGAACTCGAATGAACTATAATTAATTCTGTCTTTTCAGTAATAATGTGTCTTTATTTACAATATCGCATGTAAATTGCTTCTAGAAAATAAAATCTTTTTTTACGATTACCAGATCTACCACAACCAACCTTGCCAGAATCACGCAATTTCTCTCCAATCATTTGGACAATTATTCGGAAGTAATGTAAGTTAATAATGGATGTAATTTACATCGATTTCTCTAGTGCTTTTGACACAATAAGTCATAATATACTACTGGAGAAACTGAACCCGTTTGGCCTTTGCTCACCCTTTCTTCGACTTCTTTGCTCATACTTTGTTAACCGCACTAACTACGTCTGCTACAATAGCTTCTGCTCTTACAAATTTGTGTCCCCATGTGGTGTACCGCAGGGATCCTGTGTGGGACCTTTTTTTTCATTCTATATATAAGCGACACTGGAATCGTTCCTTGACCAGCTCTAGCATATGCTGATGATCTGAAGATTTATATGAAGATTTCATCTGATGCGGACGTGCAACTCCTTCAAACGAACATCAACATTATCTAGAACTGGTGTTCTAAAGATGGTTTACGCTTTAATATTAATAAATGCGCAAGCATTCGTTTTTCACCCAAATTAACCTCAACGCCTGCCACTTACTTCATCATCATACTTATCTTCGGCTGAAACACACACAGTCTTGGATATGACTTTTGACGTTAAACTTACCTTCATGCAACAGATTCTCCAAATCACTGCTTCTTCTACGTTGCACACCAGCTACACTTTCATCAGCGGATACAGCGTCGTTTCCTTTAAGTTTCTGTCTTTTCGTCTGAATGGAATATACCCGCCCAGGGATACGGATTACGTCAGCTTCCTGGTTAAACATGGAGTTGAGGCTCTCTCCTCTCGCAGAGATATTCATGGTGCATGTTTTATGTGGAAGTTGGTTCACGCAACACTTGACGCTCCCGTTCTTTTGTCCTGTATCTCTTTCAGGGTGCCTCAATCTTCATCCCGATTCCCCAACAAGAGTAAGAGTTCACTTTTAGGACAAGGCCAGGTTTTGGTCTTCTGTCACATTTGCATTACTCGTATCAAGAACTAATATATTAATGAATACATACCTGATTTGTCTATGTTCTAGAACTGCAATTTTTTTTTCTAATAGCTGATTCTAATTATGATTGCTCATTGTTGAAACTGTTTTATTAATTTTGGTAATGTAGCGAGCTTTATTCGCATAGATATTCGAATAATTACGACCAAATTCTGTTAAGAGTGCAGAAAATTACTAAATTTGAGATTTTGCAAATGATAGTATTGTACTACGCGCTTTTAATTAAATATAATTTGGCATTTATGCTTCTAACTTTGCTCCAGAAAATATCAATATCTTATTAGTTTCAAATAGTAACTAATATTTTTTAGATCTTTTGTATTTTGGAATAATAGTCTAAAACATTTAATTCAAGGTGCTATTAATGTTAATCTTGTTTACTTTTGTCAAAAATGATCTAAAAGAAATTTTAATTTTCTGAAAGATTCTGTAAGATATTTTTGGTAGGTATGGGTTTCTGAATATACTTTTTTGTTTATAGTGGATACGTTCTGTCGTTTATCCTATCACCTTCATTGTAGATAATGATTACATTTTAAGCACAAATTTTTGCTATAAGTTTCAAGTCGCGATGCTTCAAGCTATCCCACGATGTAGGGCCACTTTTATTAGAAACATCAGCCTCCTTTTCTTCGCCCTCCCCCCCTTTAGTATTAGTAGTAGTCATTAATTCTCGTCCCCGTATTTTATTTACCTGTGATCTATAATTTTGCAATATCTGTATACATAATATAAATTGATATCCTAGTTATAAATATTGGTTGTATAATTTTTGTCTTAATTTCACTAGTTGAAGAAGGACAGATATGTTAACAAATATAGGTTATGCTCATATACATATGCGGAAATTCAAATCAATATTTAATAAAATTAAACATTCGAGAATGGCACTTCCCAATCTCTTATCCTCATGCAAATATTTGTTTTCTGATCCATTTTGTCGGAGTGTCATTCGCGGAGTGGATATCGATGTATTTGATAAATATTTATCCAGCAAAAGTACATAGAGGAACACTTTATAGAATTATGTATATCGGCGAACTATCTTTCACTACTTATTCTAAGCAGTGGTTGTCTGGCTATACAGGATGTCCGCGATATACAAAGCATGCTTTTAAGGGATAATAGCTACAACGATTTAGAAACAAAAACATATACATAATACACCTTGGGTCTATCTGTAAGCGTAAACGAGAAAAAAATTATTTCTAAAAAACCTTTTTTGGTGAAACTGTACAAGAAAACCCATCCATATTGCTTCTTAAATAACCAAAAAACCATATCAAAAATTTAGAGTTGAAAATAACTGAAAAAAACGACGAAAACGAATTATTTAATACATTGAAACGGAAAAGTGGTGTCATATCTCTTACTCTATACTGTACAAGTATTCAATAGAAGCACATCTGCAAGCCAAGTATCATATGTTTATACGACCTTGAACTACATTAGACCATTGTATCGTACGAAGTCAATGGCCATATGTTTTAAAAATATCCGATCAATAGGAAAGAGGTAACTTTCAGTTTTTTTTTAATAATATGACAATAAAATCAATGTTATGTTGAAGTTAGATTAAAAATGGCGTGCTTAATAGCAGCTTTCGATCGGTAAATGAAAGTTTAAGTTGAGGGAAAGTCGCACTGAATGAAAACAATGTATCTCATAATAATGCAATTATGTTATGGCGCTTTAAGCTCTTTCGTAAAGGCTACTACAAAATGTAGTTCCTTTCTTTTATTTGTGATAAATTGCTGGTCCTAAAAAGGACCTTTTTGAGAGACAGGAGAAAATGTATTACAGGAAAGGCTCGATGTGTTGCCCATTTGCAAGAACACACGCCTGTAATCCTCGGGTAAATCCTACACTGATCGGCTGCCGCTGTACAGTATGCGTCGAAGTTTGTGACATGAGAAATAATTTTTGTTCTCGTTTACGCTTACAGATAGACCCAAGGTGTATTATATGTTTTTGTTTCTAAATCGTTGTAGGTATCATCCCTTAAAAGCATGCTATTTATATCGCGGACACCCTGTATTTTATTTAATATTGGAATTTCATGTATAAAATAAACATACATACATATCCATATATTAACATCTAAGATATTGTAACCTGTAAATGTGTAAATACTACATGCCAATTTAAAAAACTTCGTAAATTGAGTTAAGATATAGGCTGCCAAATTCTGTCATCTATGTGCCTGAAATTACGAGGGCGGTCTGAACAGTTCCCGTGAAGGCGACAACCCTCTGATGAAAAAATAAAATATGTCTAGTAAGTACATCAGATGTAAGGACAAAAATAAAGAAGTTTTTGTGATGTATCAAGGTATGTATCCAGATAGGAAACATTCACATCCTCGTACTTTTACAAGACTCGAAAGTAATTTACGAAGAAACGATTGCTTGATGATCAGATAGGAAGAGTAAGAAATGGAAAATGAAGATATTTTAATATTGAGGCATTTTAGAGCATCTCCATGAAACAAACAACAAATTTATGTTACTTGTCCACAAGATCTACATAGACAATTTTAAAAATCAGATCCGTAGCGCGTTTGGCCAAATAACACCATGAATGTTGCAACAAGCGAGACAAAACTGAATAAACAGATCTCAAAAATGTATTACAAACAACGGCCACTTAGAACAAAGACTCTATAAACTGAAATCTTTAACTTAGATTACTTATAAAGGTATCATTACTTTGCTTAAATGATATCGAAGGCTTCCACGGCCCGAGTTTCTATAATGAAGGTTTCCGGGTGTTAACCGTGTCATGGTTAGTAAAATATAACAGTACAAAATAAAAATAAAATGCACAAGATATACAATAAACTCGACGTTTCGCCACTAATGTAACCGATTTCTTCAGGAGCAAAGAGGTTAACTGGGTGGGTACCAGAAGGTCACGGTAACTCGACGTGTAAACCACGCTAGAGGCGAAAACCTTCTGGTAGGTGAGGGGCGTCAGAAGGTCACGGTAACTCGACGTATCAACCACGCTAGAGGCGAAAAACTTCTGACATCTGTATATCTTGTGCATTTTATTTTTATTTTGTACTGTATATATTTTACTAACCATGACACGGTCAACACCCGGAAACCCTCATTATATTACTTTGCTTATTAAAAATTATTCAACTGGAAGCTGACAAATGGTTTTCATTTCTTTCAGCGCCTCCTTTTTCTAATGAAACTCTTCTTTATATAAGCCCCCAGTTGTCACTTAATTATCGAATTATACCTTTAATTGAATAGAGAACTATGGCATGTGGTATATCGTTATAAAGATAATTTCTTACAGTTTTAGATATTTATTAAAATTTGGTACGTTCAATTTAAAATTTTCAGTGTAGTTGCTACATCTAGAGCATTTGATGCTCAATTATTTTTTTGGTTATATAGTATAATAGCAAATTAATTGTAGAACAACTTTCCTCATATAACATTTTGTCATATCTCTAATATTAGCCGAAGTATCTGCTGTGACAACTAAAATCAAACAGACTGTATAATAGCAAACAATATTTACTTTCGCCAAAGAAATATCTTGATAGTACCTACATACAGTACATACAATAGATACAACGCGAGCAATCTCAGTTGAAGTGTGGTGGTAGCATAAAAATCCCTGGTTCGCTTGATTTTTACGTTTCACAGTTAGCTATGCTGAACAAATACTTTCTGTGATTTGGTTGTTCTAGTTTGTTATCATTTTATCGTTTATTGTATATTGCATTTATTACTGCCTGTATAGTTATTTATTTGTAGTTTTCGAATTGTCTTTCTAAAGACACTTCTCATAATTGTGTTATTCATTTTTTGGTGAGTATTAACTGCGTGATCTTTAATTGTAGTTAGGATTCCCTATTTCAATCAGCGTTAAAGCTGGTAAATTTGTCTATTGAAGATAACTGCGACGCCGTTTACTACACAGCATTCTTGCTTAGGGTTCATTTTCGATGTGGCGTGCAAGCTCTAGACGAACAGTGGACATACTCGATGCAATCTTGCATTAAACAATTCACTGCCGAGTATCCAGATGAACATGTTGAATATGACACATTTGCGCAACATGTGAGTAGATTAGCAAAGAGATTCATGGAAACAGGCAGTATATTAAAACGAAAGCGTGAATCTCGACCAACAGCTTTAACTGAAGATACTGTAGCAAACATTCAAAATAGAATACAAGTCAGTCCAAATAAAGCCATACGGAAATTGTCTGCACAAGCAGGTAAGTAATAAATTATTTAATATTGTTGGTGATTTATATAAAATGTTTTTTTAGAGCTATCATATGGAAATGTTTGTACTACGCTCAGAAAACAATTATATTCCCACGATATCGAACAAGAAACGGAATGCTGCCAATGGTTTAATAATGCAATAAATAATGATATATTAGATTTGACATTTTCTCTGACGAAGCTTGGTTCCGTATATCCGGTTATGTTAACAGCCAAAATTATCGCATTTGGCCACGTGAAAATCCACACGAGTTTCAAGAAACTATGTTACATCCCATAAAACTAGGAGTCTGGATTGCTATGTCACTAAAATATATTATTGGACAGATTTTCTTCCACGATACTATCAATGCAGTCAGATATAGAGAACTAATATTGGAGCGTTTTATTAATCAATTAGATGACAACGAAATACATAATGGTAACAACAAGACGATGCTACACCTCATACAGCATATGCTAATTTGCAGGAAAGATTTCCTGTTTTATTTTCCATTGTATAATTATGCAATTTAATAAGACACATAGTGAATACAGGATGGCCCATTAGTGTGTGGAAGTGCAATAACTTGCTTAGGATAAATTATATAATTTTTTTTTAAATAAAAGTTGTTATATTTGCGCAGATACACATTTCTAAAATATTTTCAGATATATAGGGTGTTCAGCTAGACAACATCAAGTACGCTTTTTTTAAATAGGACACCCTGTATGTTTGTTTACCATCGAATTCTGTGTAAAATTCTGCACCTAGCCCTGTTTTTTCTTTTCCCATAAATTGTGACGTTGCCAAGTTGAAGCGAAAAATATTAAGATTTGACAAAAATTGGTGTACTATAAATGCTGTCTAGTAAACGTTATTAGTGATAAGCAAGCAAACTTATTATTGTATGGAAGTATTACATGGTGGTCATTTTGAAGATTTAGTTAATTAGTGAGCTAACGTTTTTAGTTCCTTCTTATTTGTTGTTAGTTATTTTTCCTTAATTTGTTTGTTTTGAGTTTTGTAGATACCCTAATAATTTTATTACAGTTTTTAAAGGTAGAAATTTACTGGTTCCATTTTGTCACAAAAAATTATGGAAATTAGTAGTATTTTAAACGTCACATTCAGAGTTTACTTGTAAAAAATGTGAATATTGTTAAATCATAAACAAAAAATGCAATTTTCTTAAAAACAGCCAATTTTAGAGAGTAAATTATACAGACATAATTTGAAGGGATAAAATAGTTTTATAAGATGGTATAATAATATACCGGGTGTTCCATTTATAAAAATGTAGTTTTTGTTAATTGAAATCTCCTGAATTAATGCTTATCTAAAAAACACCCCGAATCCCAAACGAAATTTCTACTCGGTTCAAACATTTCAGCCATCCTTTACCTTCGTACTTACCAAAAAAGTTTGCTTGCTTATCACTTATTACGTTTACTAGACAGCAGTTATAGTGCACCAATGTTCGTCAAATCTTAACTTGGCAACGTCACAATTTATGGGAAAAGAAAAAGCAGGGCTATGTGCAGAATTTTACACTGAATTCGATGGTAAACAAATATACAGGGTGTCCTATTTAAAAACAAGCGTACTTCATGTTGTCTAGCTTAGGCTGAACACCCTGTATATCTCAAAATATTTTAGAAATGTGTATCTGCGCAAATATAACAACTTTTATTTAAAAAAAAATTTATATAATTTCTCCTAAGCAAGTTATTGCACCACACACTAATGGGTCACCCTGTACATGTTACAATACTTATAATTGTCTTCCAATCAACATTGATTTGTCACCTAAGTCTGCATAATCAAAAATATTAAATAGCGTTAGAAATATAAGCACTTATTTATTTGTCACGTTATGACCGTATAAAATCTCCGTTGTTTCGGTTCTGCATATTTTTACTTGTAGATTACCGAAATAGTATACATAACCTTTACAGAATCTGTCATAATTATGTACAAGTTAATTCGCGCTATCATTGCCACCAATTACTCAGTGTTCCCAACTGAAAATTTTGGATGACTCACCCTTCACTTCACCTTGTTCACTATGTACTTCAGTGGAGTGCTACAAACGTTACTCAAAGTAAAAAAAACCTGTTCTGAGATCTAACTGGTATTTATTACGATGGACTCAAATATAAACCTTCTGTCAGCTGATCGGTGCTAAACACAACACGTATCACGCAACTTCGAGAGAGGTAACAAATAAAGGAGTTGGTCAGGATATCCTTTCTTAGTCAAGGCACGTATGTATGTAATTCGACGGAAAAAAGTATTGTTAGTTATTCAAAGCGCGTTATGTCCGCCCTGACTAGGTATTTGTAAAAGAAATGCAGTAATCAACAATCTTGGCGCATATAATTACGTCGTAGATGTCTAGGAACGATTGCAAATATGTTCGTATGCATACGGATGTATAAGTGAAACAATTACAATATACAGTGGGTACGTAGTTGAGTATCAGTTATTTCATTCATGTGTGGTTTGTGTAAGCAACAACTCAGATTGTTGATCGTAGTTTCTTTATCGATGCTAAGAATTGTTAGTAGATTTGATTTCTTTCTTTTATGTGCTTCAAGATTATCGTAATCCTTTTTCAATTTATTGTATATTTGCTAGTCTTCCTCAATTTTTAATACTTAATCCCCTCAGGTATTTGGGAAGTAAGTAATAGTGAAGTTAGCAGAAATTGCAAGACCTGCTAAGATATACACAAAACTGAAGCACGGATAAAGATATAAACGCTTTTTTATCTGTATCTTGGTTTATTCTAACATGTAAGAACGTCTTTTCTTATATAAAATTATCAAATTATTTTCTGAAGATGTCAATTTAATTATATTGTGTTCGTTTTCTTAGTTTTCTTTAATATTATTGGCTAGTTCATTTTTTT
>SMLS01065239.1:0-49524 GCA_004785975.1 Popillia japonica
GGTCTCTAGTAAATTCAGGCCTCTGTTTCTTGTTGTGTATCAACTTTTCATCATCCATGGACTTGTTATGTATCCATTCGTTCACTTTTTAATTTGCGATACATCGATCCTATCTCACAACATTTTGCACCTGTCTAGGGCAATAGTGGTCTTGTTGGTTGTTTTCTAAATGTGTATCTTCCATATAAATCTCTGATAGGATCATACCGAGAGATATTTTGTGGAACCCTTTATTAGCTGTATGCCTTTTAGAATTCTTGTCCTACTGACAACTTGCGTTTCTGAGGATAGATAGCCCAAGCAGTTAAAGACTTTTCTAGTCAGGTTCCGGATTAGGTTATCCACCTGGGCAGGCCCCCCTGGCCTATCGTGGATCTAATTATCCTTTTTCCATCTGTATACTTGTTTAAAACATTGTAACACCTCTTGTATACTGTCCACAAGAAAACGTTATGAGGACAATTTTGTAATTTAGATCTAAAATTAGTATATGTACACTGAGAAAACTGTGACAGCAAAACATTTTATTTAGAAATTTATACTTATGAATAGTATAAATTGTATTAAAATTACGAACACTGTGTTTAATGGCCAACAACAATTTTGTTGCTAAAATCTTAAAACAAAATGTTTTAAGATTAAAACAAAAGGTTTGCGACATTTGATGAAATTTTTAAATAAAAATTATTTACAACATCTAGCAAAACTAGTTCATTGGTTTTTAAAAGTATTTATATTGGTTTTTAAATAAAGGTAGTTTCAATTTATGCACGTTGAAACACTAATGAAATGAGAGAGAGAAGGTTTAAGGCGCTCGTACGTAAAAAGAATGAGATGCAGTATGACGCGGTCTTTGTATTTGTGAAAAGGTTTTGTAAATCTGTTAGTACAAATTATTGCTAATTGTAGTACAAGCAATTTACTTAAAGTTACTATAAAATATAGTAAATTGAAGTATAATAGGTACTTAATTTCCAGGAATAAATTTATTGTTAAATTTAGTATGCTTTGTTGCTGTCCTGTATATAGCAATAAATTATACTAAAATGCAGTATATTTATACTTATAAATACTATAAATTTTTCTCCGTGTAGGTATTTCAGACTTTACTCCTTTCGTTCATTACCTTTTCTTCTCATTCCAACAAGTGTGAATGGATATATTAATAATAATAATAATAAATAATAATAATAATAAATTTTATTGGCAAAACGATTTGTAAAACAAATATATGCCGTGTCAGGTATAATACAATAGCAATCAGAACGATACAACAAATATATACATATGTATATATAGTAATGTCCTATAAGAAAGTAAATAAAACTAGAGATGAAATTCATCCACGCTATAGCACTTTTCCACCAGGTACTTTTTAAGCTGTTTTTTTAAATTTTCCAGACCGAATATTGAAATTAATCTGCTAATAATTCGGATACAAACAAGTCACAGTTGCAAAATTAAAAATGAAAAACAAATAAAAATTACCAATTTAATACCACCTCAGTTTTCCGCATCCTTCACATCTTTCCAAATAGTACATTTATCAATCAAAAACTTACTTTGATTTACATACAGATTAACTCCAACGCCTGTCACGATAAATCATACGTTAAAAGTATAGTATTAATTTTTCAAAAATTGACTTCTCCGAACTTATCCGTCAATAAACTCATTATTATGCATGAGGAACTAAGCAAAAATATCAATCTTATTTGAATAAATGACTAATAATAATCGTCGTGGCAGATTTCATAACTTAGATGAATTATGGACCGGTTAACCGGTGATAAAATTAATTTTTAATCATATAACCACATACGGCTAAATTTTTTTCTTGCGTAAACTGAGAAGATCCCCAAATTATGTTATTAGAAAAAAAACTTAGTATAATAATCTCATACAAACTGGTTTCCAATTTATTATATATATGTATACTAAATGGAATTTACTGAGTATACCTACAGCACAGAAATGGAATTATAGAATAGGTACAGCAGCTAACATCTACTAATACCAGCACTGACACCAGAAATATTAATGATCATTGTGCTTGGCGCGCTGTAAAGTGGATCATTATAAGTAAATTTCTCGCTAAACTGCTGGTATACAAGAGTGAATGAACGCTTGTTTGAAATAAATCAGTTTACGGGTACTGCAAGCTGACTACTTGATAAATTCGACACGAAAATAGAGCCACTTAATACCATCTCTACACGGCAGTGTAGAATGTTGCTGCGAGATAATTATGCGTCTCCACAGCATATTTGGACGTTTCTCTCGTATTAATTTGAAAAAATACACTCTACGGTAGCACTTGAAGTATAATTTAAAAGTTTAACACTTGACACAATGGTATTACTTTGCATACTTCTCATGATTGAACAGTATTAATCAAACACTTAATTTGAAAATTTTGCGTACATAAATAGACGTAAAAACAAAATATTATATAAATCTCACTGCCATATTTTAACAACAGTAGTCCCTTGACAGCATTGCTGTTGGAACGTTTTTTCGTATCTGTGCAATATGTCTGCTGTTTCTCATTGGATAATATCGATTAGGTGGTATCTTCATAAGTATTCCTAAGAAATACTTAAAAATTTGTTAGAACTGCTTTAATCTCCAACCATATGAGTTTAATTCCAACATATCTCCTAGTGTCTCCGCTAAATCTAGTAACTATACTGTTTATGGTTAGCTCGTCTGACCTCCTCACCAGTCTGTGAGATAGCCTACAAAGTTAAGGCAAAAGATTAGGAATTTAGGTGGAAAATCGCCAGAAGTTGCATAATCTGGTCCTTGTCTTTGATCCTATTTTGCGAATACGTTGCAAGGATAACGAAAGTAGTAGCAGGTGGAGAATACCACTGCCAGGCATTCAAAAGCACTTAGGAACAAACTCCCTCTCCCCCCTCCCTTCCCTCCCCTTCCCCGTAAATAACGATTACATTGTTCGAAACTAAATTTAGTAAATTCAGGGAGCATGGATTCATTCGATAATTAAGTGATCTATCTCTACCAACCCCCTTTGCTGGCAAACTAAACTTTTACTGGTATGACGGAACGAATAAACAATCAGACATCAGGAATAAACATTATGTTGAGATGAAATAGTTTATCAAAATGTTTGATGTTTTTGTGGGTGAAAGTGTGTTTGTGTTTAACAGTAAAGAGCATTGTGTCAAATTAAACCAAAATTACTAAAAGTTCACAGCTGGCAATAGTCATCTTACAGTTACAATAATCAAAATTGTAAAGAAATGAGTACCTTTATAGTTTGACAGTTTCCACTGTCAAAATAACAATTTCCCTAAGAGTAGTTGTAGGAAATAAAATTTGATAATCTAACAGATCTCGGATGTGCTTTGACAACCATTCCTACCAAATTTTTATAACGTTTCGATAGCTTTCAAAAGTATTTTGGCTAACAAAGATAGCATAAAAAGCAAATTTCACTATTTAACAGCTTGTCAAAGCGGTCAAAATTGTAAACAATTTATTATAGTTGGCAACTGTATTTTTACAGTTATCGTTGTGAATTTTGAACCTTGAATTATCAGCTGTCAAAATTCGTTTTTTGTTACTTACAATACCTTTAATTATAGGAAATAACTGGTTCTAGAATTTTACAGCTGTCAAAGATATCTATCATCTAAAAGAATTTAAGAGAACAGCAAAGTCTTAGCCACAGCTATATGCGCCATTAATTACATATTAATACGAGAAACGTAATAACATAAAATAAATAAAATTTTATTGTGTCAATTGTATCAATAATTTGACAGCTATTAGACGTATTTTGACAGCGAAATGTGTTCAAACAGCAATACAAATATTTGCTATAGACGCCCATACACTCAAGAAATTAGAGTTTCGTGGTTTGATAGGTTTTGAAAAATTATGATGCCTGATACTAATGAAGCTGAAACACTGCTAGGTATCTGCAAGTGTCAAAACAGGAAAAAGAAAACTTATTTACAACTTTGCAACTACTAGAATTCTTCTAATAGTTACGCGTCTCAAAATTGTAACTGAGACTTAGTAGTTTGTCAGTTATTAGCTAATAGAATCTGAAAAGGCAAGGACTAGCATGAAGTACAATAAGGGTGGTTCAAATACCAGTTACCTCTCCTCACTGCGACCTATAGATCTACTGTAAATACCCCATTTCTTCAGCAGCCTTCTAACCCGATACTCTATCAAATCTAGGACTAGTTTTTTAACCTGTTCAGGCTTTAGAATTGCTTGTCATAGATGCTGGAACCTTTTCATTCGCAGAGTATGTGCTTGGCTGTCTCAGTTCCCAGTTCCCAAAATCGACACTTCTTTTGATCAAATTTGCCCATGATCTGGAGTTGATATTTTAGGAGGCAGTGACCAGTAAGCAGGTCCACGTGGACCCTTGAATCTGATTTACTTAAACCAAGAAGTATTTTATTAGTATTTGGCGAGGAGTTGGTAATTTTCTTCGCCTTTCTTTGTCCGCATGTTTTCCTCCATTAGGAGCCCATTTCTTTTGCTTCCAACTCTCAAAGTTCCTTCTTGAGCTGACTTTTTGAAATGCCAAAAAAGGCTTCTGGTCTTTGCAAGTTCATCCGACATGTTATTCGTGTGACCTGGACCCCACGTCAGGGATACCCTGTTTTTTGTGGCCAATTACCTCACGTTTATCGGACACTGTCATACCAATTTAGACTCACCCTGCGAGTGACTAGAGCTTTCAGAGAGGCTTGGATATCGGTACATATGCATTTGTTTGCGCCCCTCAAGTTCTTATATAAGTTGTTGGAGGTGCTCCTAAGGCTCTAGAAAGGTTGGTCTTCGTTCCATGAACGCCAACCCTTACCCGTTTGCTAGTTTGGGATCCATCCATGTATCAGACCCGGAATCCCTTTCCAAAATTAAGTCATATAACCTGAAATTGCATTTCTTCTTAGAAAATTGCGAATTTTGCTCTTATACTTATAAGCAACAAACAAATAACCTAACATTTGTGCAAAATCACGAGTGGTGTTATTGTTTCGCCAGGTTTTATGAATAAAAATATTCTTTTCGGAGCTGTGATCTATTAATGTTCACAAGAAGCGAGAATTCATCTATCTTTCTCTAAAACCAGCATTAAAAAGTAAACGTAATTTCATAATTTCCATTAAATGCTGCGTAAATTTTATATCCTGTAGCAATTAAAATCTTTTCCCACACGATATAAAATCCTGGCATTAAAATATACAATGCTTTCTTTCATTAACTTGAAACGCCAATAAGAAACTCATTACGAGCGTTTGTTTGAAAACACAAGAAATCCCGTTCGCCAAAGCTACATCAAATTTCCTTTCCTTAAGTACACATAAACCGTAGGTGCTTAAAACTTCAAACATTAAGGTTAAGGTTAAAGCCCAATAAATCGGCACGGCACTAAGGCGAGGAGTTGCATTCGGAAACTTCCTGCTATCTAAATACCACTTCTCGTACACATAAGCGTGCACGGTTTAAAGAAATTTATGTATCTTTCTTCTTCGACGATGTTATTTTTAGACGAATTGAGCTGCTTTCACTGTTAGACCGATTCACAAATCGGATATTTAAGCAACAGTGTAAAATGTACGACAAATGTTTGTTATCTAATTGTTATAAAATAAATATTGGAACTAACTTTTCGAATATTTCATATATTTTAAATGTATTAATTTCAAAATTTCATTGTTTTTCAGGCATACGCTTTAAGCCCGGCCGGTCCGGGTTATTCGGGTCCGGGTGCTAGTCCGACGCAGGCAACGGGCGAACCATTCGCGGCCGACAGTCCGTATTTTCCGTTCAGTGCGCGACCCGGCAGCCGGTTATCTCCCGCCAAAGCAAAAGTTGTGACCCCCGGTTTGAGAGCCACTAAAGAGGAACCACAACAAGCCAGCGCAGCCTTGGATAATCCGCAATGGGTGGTGAGTTCTCTCGTATAATTATTATAACGTAGACTACGTAGATATCGGTGATTGCGGTGGTTGCACCGCCAACTGAAGGTAAACCGGGGAATTTAGATAATCGAACATTAATTGAGGGAAAAAGTGAAGATGGTTATGGCAAGGGGTTAATAGTATGACGAAATATTTGTTAGGATAATCGCGTCTAGCATTCGCTTTAATTCGAACACAATCACAGCACCTGTTAGTGCAAGTTCATTCAGTTGCGAGGTAATTATCTCACTGATACGCACCTATCTCGTGAGTTCTATATAATATGCAATAATTGTATTTATTTAACCAAAAATTTCTTGTAATTACCAGGAGTTATAGCGAACTTAATGATATTACGGTATTTCGTTACAATCCATTAAATACAATAAGACTAGACAGAAAGAATGCGTAATAACCCGCCGTTTAATATACTGCGCACCGATCTCTAACTATCTCTGTTAATGTTATATGACACAACGGTACAATTATCAAGATTAAAAATAGCGATTATGAGCAAAATTAATAACATATGGCACGACTATTTCCTCGTACTACATAAATTAAAAAAAAACTGCGTTAATTACTCGGCAATTAAAATGTTTCTTGACTTTTTCTTCCATTTATTTAATTCCATTAAACTATTCTGTGTGCTACAATAAATGTCCAAGATTTTCTTGTTAAAAGGAATATCTATTGGAATTAACCGTTAGAAAAAATGTTGTAATACTTAGATTTATGTTATGTTACGTATTTTAGTGATCACGAAATGTTAACGATCAAAATAATAAAACTCGTAGAAAAAATAATCTGACCCTCTCACCACTATTGCAAAAATTATTAAATAAAATGCAATTACTTATTAGAAAGGTACTAATTAAGCTCAAAGAAATGTATGGAAGCAATACCCTATGCGCACATCCACCACCATCCATAATTACTTAACCACCCATTAAGGAAATGCGATAATTCACGTATACCTCTAACCCAAACTAAAAACAAACATTTTAATCTCATAAACGGAATGAGATCCTTTTATGATTTCATAGTTCAGCGAAGTAATGAATCGTTTCTCGGAATTGTGTATGTTGTCGCAGCAGGTAATACAAATAATAAAGTATGGAAAGTTTATCAATATTATTGTGCCCCTAAAGCGAAGAAATATTAGTTTAGTTTTTCCACTAAGAGCGTAAACATCGAAGTGTGTGTATTAAAGGGTATAAAAGGCGTAAACTTGAAATTATGCCCAAAACGAAAGAGTTATCCGCAAAAAACCCAAAGAACAGTAGACTACAATAAAAAATTTAAAAGTACTGGCAGTATTTTAAACAAAACACAGTCAGAACGTCCTAAAATTACAACCCCAACAGAAGATCGTAGCATAGTTTTAACCAGTAGAAGAAATCATCGCAAAACAGCGCCAGAAATTGCTGCCGAAACGAACGTCAATCGCCAGAAAGTAATCAGTCAGACCACGGTTAAGAGACGCTTAAAGGAAGCTGGTTTACATGGAGGAATTGCTATAAATTGTTATGCAAGCAAAATAAAACTAAACGGTTAAATTGGTCACGAGAACATAAAGATTGGACCATCAACAGTGAAAAAGTGTGTTGTAAACTAATAAGTCCAAATTTGAGGTTTTTGGTTCGGGAAGAAGGGTATCTGTTCGGAGATCAGTTGGAGAACGATTAGCTGAACTCTATATAGTGCCTACAGTTAACCATGGGCCAGGTTCGGCCATGATTTTGGGAGTGCTTTGCCGGGACCACTGTAGGGGATTTAGTGCGAATCGAGGGGATATTAAAGAATGAGCGCTACCAACAAATTTTGGAGGAGCACTCCATTCCAACGGGAACACGCATAATCGGCGAAACCTTTGTGTTTCAGCAAGATAATGATACGAAACATATCTCGAAATTATGTCGTAATTACCCTCAATCAAATGGAACATGATAGGAGATTGATAATTATGAAATGACTCGCACAGAATCCAGACATCAACCCCATAGAGCTTTTATGGGACCATCTCGGCCGACAAGTTCGACAATCGGCTCCTACATCTACAAGAACATTGTGGGACCAACTACAAACAGCGTGGAGACGCATAGACCCATTAATATTGTCGAAATTAATCGAAAGCATGCCCAGATTGTGTCAAGAAATCATTCGGCAGACACAAGCATAACATTTAATTATCTTCGTTGTTTTCTTTTATTTTCTATTCAGAATTTTGTTGTTATTTTTCGTATTGATACGTATTGAACCATTAGAATAAATAGTTTCATTTTTGTATTGGTGTTTCACTCAAAACTACGTTTTAGTAAGGGTGGGCAAATAATTATGGATTGTAGTGTAGTTTGTTTCTACTTAGTTCTAGTATGGTCTTTACTTATTGAAGTTTCCACGACATACCTTCAAATCTCTCAACCCGGAAAGATTCCCCCAAAGATACCACTGTGTTCTGGTACCCAGCATAATGCAACTCTGTTTTCTCTGTTAGATTGTTTAATTTTCCTAAGCACACCCAGACTAATTTCTATCTGATGGTGTCAGAACTCGCAGAAGTGCTTTGTTTCCGATAGTTCCTCTCGATGGTCTCTCTTCATTGTGCTAAGGCCGAACAGGTGTTCCTGAACCCTTTATTCTTCCATGGGACCCCTGAGGAGATGAGAGTGTGGGTTACTATGCCCCGCTGCTCGATGTGAAGCTGAGGGTAAGGGATGTTGTTGTAGTCAGCGTAGAGATTTTCGTCCGTGATCGCCATGGCACTTCTGACTGCGGTCTTGGGTGGAGGTCTGTCCGGGTCCAGGTGGACAAATCACGCTATCAGTGGATTGTCTGATCTGCCGACTCTTTCCAGTGTCTTTTACGAGAGGGTGGTAGTTTCTCTAAAAACTCTGTAGAGTACATCTTCCAATAGTAATGGATACGATCACATTGTCTCTCAGTGTTTGGTTTCTGGCCCGAATATCCTTGCACCTGTTCCATTTTCAGTTTTGAAACAATTCGTATAATGGTGTTTACCTTTAGGAAGTAGATGAAGAGTTCTTCTTCCTATTATCTCGTGTTGCTGAAAATCCTTTTCGGAGCGGTATTTCCATTTCGGCATTTGTTAGACTGAAAGGTGGAGGGACCCTCCCACTAAAAATGGCAAAGCTCTTTGGCATACAATTTCGCTCCCGCCAGTCCACCGCCCTGGTTAGTCGGTACAATTCCTAATGGGCCACTCGTTTCACTACTATGTGTAAGGATGTGAGGTTTAAAATGACGTCCAAGGCTGCCATTAGGAATGTTCTCGTAATTCCGGTAATCAAGAGTATTCCTAATTGTTACTTGTTGGACATCGCCCCATAGGTTACCATATATCTTACTATTGTGCGGTTGCATTGTACTCTCTCTGTTTTGCTTTATGCAAGTCACCAATATCTTCTGGTGATAGAAATTGTGACTCCTTTGATAAGATTGTTTCTCCATTGAAATTTGACCGATTTGCCAAGTTGCTTATCAGAAAATCTCAATCTAGGTGTGTAGACTCTACAACTTCTTAAACTTGATTATAAGCAATCATTTCTGCTTTGCAAGATCCAGAAAGAATGGTGTCTGTTGAACTAAATGGTTTGACACATGCTTTCGTAATATACATTTTGCATTTGCAATATACCGGGTGTTCAAATTGACGTCGGCACTATTGCTAACTTCGTTATTATTGAAGCCACGATGTCAGTTAAATTAGCAAACTATTAGCGTTTTTTCTACCGAATACGATGGTAAAATCGAAAAAACAATTGAACTGAAAGAACAATTGAATGTAATTTTTTTAAATGAAATACCCTGTATATTTTTGCACATTTTGAATGATAATTTAATTCTAAACGAAATCCATTAATACGTAGACACCCAAATATTGACAAATAAACGAACTACAAGTATTAATGGAAAATCATGTAGAAATTGACTAGTTATCGAAAAATTAATACACTTTGCTCTTTATTATTGTCAATATTAAATACTCTTATTTGAACAACAAAAAAAAATTCTGAATGCAAAATATTGACTGCATCACCACCCTACTCTTAAAAACTATAAGGACGTAAAGGTGAAGCGAGTATTAAACTCAAAAAGTAAAAACAAATAAAAACTACAAAACAAAGATTAGATGTGTTCGAAAACATTCTCGTTTTGTTCTATACACTTTTGAGCACGTTTGTATACCCATTCTAACAGCTTTTAAGATTGTTCGTCCTTCGATGTTGTTTATAATATTGCTGATGCTTTCTTGAAGATCATTTGTATTTTCATAGCGATTTTTATAAATTTCATTTTTTTAAAATCCCCTGAAATAAAAATCAAGAGGGGTAAGGCCATAATACTGATCCTCGTGTATTTATCCAGCGATCTTGAAAAAGTTGTGTTAATAAACCAGCAACAGCTTGAGAATTGTGCGGTGATGCACTATCTTGCTGGAAAATAACTTGTGCGCGATCAGCTAAATTGAGATCATCTAAGAACTCCTCTATTGTATTTCGCAACAGTTCTGCCTATCGTTCACCTGTAAGAGTACCCCTGTAAAATACAGGCCCTACTAGTCTTCCTCCGATTAAGTCACGCCATACATTAATACTAAAACGTGTTTGGGGATTATGATGATGGATACGCATAAGATTTTCTCGGCTCCAGTAATGCTGGTTTTTCTATTTAGCATACCACAGCTAGATTAGCAATAGTGCCGACTTCAATTTGAACACGCTGTATACATAAATAGCCAAAGAAATGTCTAGATTTTTAATAATCCACAAAGACATATGTAGGTATGCATAAGGATATGATGGTAATGTCAGCACTGTTAATTTTGCATCTCGGGCTTTCTTAGTGATATTTATGGTAGCATAGCTTCCATGATTGATGATGACTTCTGTAGGTCAAAGGTAATGCCTAACTCGCCAAATCTTAATAGATATCCCAGTACCAGATTAACAAACAGTAAGTTAAGTTTTTTACAACTAAAATAACTGGCGTACATACATATCTCCAAAAGTTTCCAGTTTGATACCTATGTTGGGTAGATCCATGTGTAATGTTGTTCTCAGATCTTCAAATTGGGTCCATAATCAGTGGAATAGAAAATATACAGTTATCTTCTTCGATTCAAAAACTTTTAACTTTATTGATCAACATGCTGTATTAGCAGAACTATGACTACTTAGAGACCATGAAGATCCATATGAGTTCTTTACGGAAGGCTGTCGTTCAAATTAGCAATAATGTATATGAAAATCCTATACTAGAGTTCTTAAATTTTGAAGCCATTTGCTGTCAAGCCATAAATCATCTTACTGCAAAGTTTTTAATATTTGACCAATTGTATTTCTTGTCGACTTTAATTGTCTCTCTGTTAGTTTGATTAGATTCAATTGCAATTTTCCAGTAGAAATTGTTATCGCATTTTGAATTATATGTCTATAATCATAGGAACAGCTTCTTCTTCAAGTTTTCTCAAAGTTTTTTCGATTTCGGGTGGATGAAACATAGATTTACTAAAATCTAGTCCTTTGTTGGTAAAATTTAAGACCCAAGGTCTTTTCGCAGATTCACCATGATATGTGTCAACCTCCCAACCACCACTGATGATATGATGGTCTCATCCACAGAATAATCTTGCTCAAGAACGCCCACTTTTAATAAATAAATCAGTCGATTTCTCCAAATTATATCTATTATCAAAATTGCTGTAAAACTTTAAAAAGCATTTGAATAGCATTGTTCTATGGTAAGCGGTAACCTCTTCTAACCTGATGTTCCTTTCAATAATAATTATATAGCAAAATAAAAGTAACAGCGACGAATAGGAAGTAATAGAAAATAAAAACCATTGTGATAGGATCTATTCCCGCGAGGATTAACGCCAAACACACAGATAGATGGATAGAGAGAGAAATTGACCGAAAACCGATGGATTCTCTTATTGCCAACTATCCTATTCGCCTTCCCGAACGAATTGCGCAACGACGAACGACGACCTTGGATAAAACCATCGTCGGGATCTTCCCGAGTCAGTCGGGGTGATTTGCCATGACTGACAACTCAATTATCCCAGGATGGAATGTTCAATTTTCCTAAATGGCTGTGTATATATCTACACGAACAATACACCTACGCGCGTAACTAAACGTAACAAGGGTGCTTGCAAATTTATTGACTTCGTCGACGGTATGTCATTTGGCAAAAACAATGGCAACACTACGCAATTGGATAAAGTAGGCGGTCGGTATAGCGAAGAGGAAGTTGTAGGAAGCTGCACGTATTGTATCTGTGTGTATCTGTACGTATAAAGAGGGTAAAGATGGAAGTTGTTGAGAAATATCGGAGATGCTAACCTTTATCAACGATCGTAAAACGGGATACGGAAGGACTGTCCTTTTTTCTGCTGCTGCGCTGACGGGGGCTACTTTACGGAGATTGTCGTCACTTGACTGTCCTTATGGTCCTTCACTTTTACCTTCGTTTATTATTTAGGTTAGAAGAAAGAATGTTTTAAGAAATTAAGTTGCTTTTAAGCCGGGTATTTTATTACTAGAGTTGTCCATTTAGGTTATTTAGCAGTGGCGTAAGTGGGGTAGCTGTACTTACCAAAACGTCACTAAATTATTTTACCCAAAAAGTTTATTTTCCACTCGGTCTATCAACAGTGGAATAGCTTAAATAGATGCTTGAAAACTATTGTATCCACGAGTGTAACTCACACCTGAAGCCGCATTGCAAACATTCGGACTGACGATCAGCGGACGTAGCCCATTTTTCATGCTTACGCGGTGCGCTAACCAGCGACGTCTATAGTTACGATTCTACACCCTATATGGCAGTAGACTCGACATAATCGCCTCCAATTCCATATTTGAGGATTAAAAACGGAATAGATTACGTATCGTTTCGAACTAATGGACTGTTTACTGGGGTATATCTATTTGCCTGATGGTAATTTATTAATGGATGAGAATTTATTGCCGTACGCTACATATAACGCATGTACACACTGTGCGGACGATCAGGCAGGTTATAATTTGTGTTTATAGGATACGAAAATTGACGGTACTGTTCGCTTTTCACATTTGGTCATGAATTTCACATCGGCTAGTTCATGTATCTGATTTGTTCGACATATACGCTTAATTGCTTACATATATATAGAGATAAATCTTTTAGATACCATCGTGGACATCTTAAGAGTAACCATCCATAAAATAGATATGAAATCTTTATCAAGAGAAGGAGAAAATTCATTCATTCACTGTATTTGGATTATCAAAATTATTTTAGCGGAACCTGATGTAACAGATGCAGTGATAGCAACCAGTCAAGAGTTAATGTTCCTCCCTGAATGTATTAGTGGTAGCAATATTGAATGCGGCATTAGTCACGATAGTCTGACCATTGAACCAGTAATAAAAACTACAGTTCTGTCGACGGAATTATGATCTTGTGTGTCTTTGATGGGTACGACACTGTTCCAGAAATTGGGTTCACTAATGATCCAAGGAATTTTTGATTGTCATCTCAAAATTGGAAAAATTTTCACATACAGAAGAATTGAGCATTTTAACTGTAAAACTTCTATCTTTTTAAACCAAAAGCTAACTACTGCAATAATTATAGCAAAAATGTTGAAGTATGTAAAATTTACCTTCGATTCATTTATAAATAACTTAAACGATGTTAGCACTTTATTGACAACATCGTGGTGCTACTACATACATCTTGGCTATTTTGTTCGTGTCCCGAACAATTGCCGCAATCCTTATTTTGACAGCAATCTGATATTTGAAATATACTACCACGTCCGAATCTCTCTGTTTTCCATCTCCAAGAAAATGCTGAGGTTTATTTCCTTTCCTGGGCTTGTCACATCCGCAATTCTTACGAACGCATAAGAGGCAACAGCTGCATGGTAATGACCATCACGAGGACGATCGTGATGATGATCATGATGTATCTGTAGTCCATAATGAGGACTACCATGATGCTATCCACCATACCCACCACTATGTAATCCCTTGTGGTTGTGACCATGATACTTCAAATCTTGATTCATGACACAAGGACGACCTCCATTTTGTTGTCCATGCTAAGAATCCCTTATCAAAGCACTGAAGTCTTCCACATATATCTAGAGGAAGCATATATAAGCAGTTTTTTGGGCATAAATTCGCAATTCTACTCGTAAAGACGCAGGAAGACCAGTACTCTACAGAAGAAAAAGGTCGAAAGTGACTAATGACTTCTGGTGTGATCATCATCAATTGCCGAATCCACTGTCCGTAGTCCTGTGAAATTTGGTAATGAAAAGAAAAGCCGCCCACGAACCCCTTGTGAATCCTACCATTATTGGCCTAAAAATTGAAAGATTGCTTTCCTGAGCCGTAGAGAAGCTAAAATTCAACGATGTGGGCATTATTGTCCATGGCCATCGGCTTCAAAATCAAACTTTGACGCCACAACAGGCAAGCAAGTGACGTATTGAGATGTCTTACATTCCAATTCCTTCAGTAAGCCGAAACATCTGAAACTCGGTGGATGATCTTATAATCTCATGACAATATAATGGATTTTTCTGTATTAAAGCGTGTCAAGTGTCCAAACCGAAAGATGGCTTTAACTAGGTACTAGACAAGTGATAGACTTTGATGCTAGACTGTTTATGATAGATTCAGAGTCTTGTTTTGGAACTTTTCTAAGTTAAAGTAGACACTGCTAACGTTCTTTTTTTCTCAATTCAATTGGTTTGCATAACAATTCTTTTTCAACCTAGTCTTAAGTAATACCATTTGCGTAGTGAATGGGACTGTTTTTATTTCTCTCGGGCACTTGTGCTAATATAATAAAACCCTTTCTTGTAATTTACTCTCATAAAAGTCTTTGAGGAAGACATCTTTGCAAGAGTTGAGATGAGCTCACGTATTTGCTCTGCGTTTGCTCACTGAGGAGTATTTGGAAAATCAATGGTAGCCTTCAATTTGGTTTTGATTTTTGAAAGGAAGTGGGATCTTTAAGACATGCTGACATGGCTTTCGTCAAAATTCGTCCGTCAATGATATTGGTCTCATTATTTGATCTGATAAAATCTGAAGCTCAATGTTGGATGAGATTGGGAGATTCTCACAGGAAGAACCACTGCATCCATACCCAGATTTCAGTTTTAAGACTACCTCCTAATCAGTCCTCATCAGTCTTGCCTCAAGAAATTCTACCAGCTCCTCATAATCTCAAAGAATTTAACACATGAAAAAAATCTGGATTAAATTGCTATATAAGGATTTTCATCCTACATTTGTGTCGAATGTTTGATATCAGCATTCAACGAACGTTTCTATTGATTTATTTTATTGTTACAGATTTATTTGGATATAGATCATCATAAAAAAGTATAAAAAAGAACTAATACTATTTTTTTTAAGTAAAAGTGACTTTCCTAGTTTCAAAATGTATTCCAAATGCATAGAATGATCGAATACTTTTTACGTTTAACTAGACTTGGATAGTTCAGCTGCTTCTACATACAACCTTGGATTTAACAACAAGCAACTGCTTTATTATTTAATAGATACATACAGATCGTACAGATCTCCAAGTTGAGTCACATCGCGTGAAAAGTAAACGAGAGAAAGTTGAGATTTTTCTCGAATGAAATAACCAAATTCCATGTGCCTATAATAAATTTCAGATTAGAGTATTTTTAGCTGTTTTTTTTCTTGACAGCCTTTAAGTTGATGGTGTCTAAATTGTAAAAGCATCGCTATCACCGGCAGTGACGCTTATTTCCGTTAATTAAACAAACAGCTGCGTCTTTTTTTATCAATATGAGGAATTTTAGATAGTACTTACCTTAAGAATATATAATTTATGACTTGTAGTGTGTCCATGACTTAATTTTTAGTTTCTTGCGGCACGTGTCGTTTATGTTCTGATCTAGAATCCATAAGTCTAAATCCTGCACGAATAAAATCTACACGACGCAGATTTATTTCATTTTAGAATCCAACCAAGTTTTCATGATTTAATATCTCGTGAAGTACTATCGGCCGATATTTCGCAACTATTCTGAACTTTACTCTTTAATATTTGATCGCGTGACCTATATTTCCGAACCTATTTTTCTTTTCTTCTTTTAATAAACTCTCGTTGATCAATTTAACATTACAGCGATAATCGATTGAAACTAACCGAATAATCTCTTGCATAATTAACGCGTTAATGAACATACACGTATACGCAACGCATCAGCTCTAGCTGGGATCCAATATTAGAACTTCATTATACTTCTTTTTTATATTATTCGAAGAGGGAAAATATCCAAGGTTTTCCTGCTAATAACTACCTGCGACCTATGAAATTATCCAGTTTAATATAACGTCATCCTCTCCAAGTCTTAACTTTTTGACTTTCGCCTGTAAATTTTTAATCCATTCTATGTTTTCAATCGTGTTTATTGGAAAATTTTTATTCTCGCTAGCGGGAATTCTTAATTTGCAGTAATATTTTATATCATTCCAACGTAATCAGTTTAAACGCTGCGGCAATCGCAACATCGGAACATTTCAACCTAATATCGTAAACGAATCAAAGCTTTTATGTACGGTCTAACGGCCCTCGGATCTAATATGACTTTTTCATGACCTTCTCGCCCTCTATTTCCTCTCGATACGGCCGATCTTTTCCAATTTTCACGGTCCGCAGTAATATGGGAAGCGAACATATGAGATATTTAGATAAGTCGCACGCAAAAATTCAACACACAAAAACGACTGCCGATACTATTCGACAGGTCGATAGCTTCATTCCCCTTTTTCCGCCGTATCGTTCCGAAATATTCTCACCGAGATTTATATGCTAAATCTCGTATATAATACTGAGTGTGTCGTTTATAGATTCTATCCAGATTATTTATAAGTTGTCATTCAGTTTACTTTTATAGCAAAAGTTCCGTTCATCATTCATCCAAGATCCACCAATTTATGATTTTGTTTAATTTCAATCTCAATCTTTGGCTAAAGTTTATGTACCGATCTGATGGGTTGATACTGATGATTCGTTCTTTGACGCGCCATCTATTCACAAGTGGTTGATCTACTAGTACCTTTTTTGTAGCCGATTTGTATAGATTCCAACGGTAAAAAATAATTTATTATTAAATTACTGCATTCAGTTCAATTAAGTCAATCAATTTTTCGCAATGTATATCGTTGAACCTATAAAATCTCCAGTAACTATCAAACAATTTTGACACGAACCAGCATTTGCGGTGTTAAAAAAAAATGAAATTTGAAGTAGGTTTGCAGACCAGCTCAACAATCTGTGATGTTTTCTGGGGCTAAATTGAGCTTGCTACAGTATTCGTAAAGTCTTGGCTGAAATGACCATTTTTCCAGTTTAAAATGAAAATCGGTAACATTGCATTCACTTCAGGATATAGGATCATGGAAAATCATCTTTTTTCCTTGGCTATTAAGTTGATTCTTCAATGATTTCACGATTATACTCTCCATACTGATAAAAATGTATAAATTTTGCTAAATATCATGAAGTTTCATCGGTAGTAATCTTCAAACACGTCATTCACATTTTAGAGGAGATGGCACAGCATTTTCACTTCGATCTAATTCAGAGGAATCGTTGTTAACTTCTAGGTTTTCAGAAACTTTTCTACGCCCTTTTACTCCTTTTCCATTTTTTCTTTTTCTGTTATTTTGATGAACTTTCTTTTAAAGTTTTCTACGATTTTTTTTTCCAAATTTGGACAATTTTTCTCATACAACGTTTCAAATTAAGACACGTTTATGACGTTATCTTTCTTGTTTGAGACGATAGGAGAGAGTATTGTTGGTGTCATGGTTGCAATAAGACTGGAACAATCGTTTGTAGGTTAAAAAATGAGTGCGTCTGATTGGAACTCTTGTTGCAATTCTTTGTATGTACCTTTCCAATTCAGTTTGATCTAATGCTGCCACAGGAAACTTCTTCGTATGAAACAGTAATAATCCAGCTGATATACAAGACTCAAAACAATGACTATTGGATTCGAATAATTCCCCTCATATTATAGAAAGTTTTCTGACAAATTCCTCATTTGATTAAAGTACACCAGTATGCTCCATGTTGTGTTGAACCATGAGTTAGTGCGTTGATTGGTCTAAGGACCGTTTTGCCGAGAACCTAAAGACGATGCGTCTGATTTCGGAATAGTCTTATTAAAATTATACCACAGCCCACTGTGGAAACGGTCTCCATTATTCAACAGGATTAATTTTTGGCATCTTGTTTCTTTAAAGAGGGTTTCCTTTCTTCTCCAACGATAACGTTTTCTGTAATGTTTTTTTTTTAACATAAAGACAAAAACACAATGCTTGTGTTAAACTATCGAATCGCACTGTCATTGGTTGGGGTGTGAGAGTTTGCAAACTTAGCATACCCGCTAAAAACTTCCATCCGTTAGGTGCCATAGCCCAAAAAATTGCTTAACTAAATCGGGCGAAAGTCCTATTGTACCGCCATGACATTTTTGCTTTCTCCGCCTTGGTGACATCGAATAACATTTAATTTATCCAATCTGATCTCGTTTAGCCTCTCCATACAGAATGAGTCTCTTCCTATCCGCTCCCAGGTGGAGTCGGAAAAAATGATGCACATGGGTTTCTTCTAAGGACTCACAATTTCTAGGTTTTTTCTTCCATGCTATGTACTTTTGCTGCAATTCGTTCTTTAATGCTTCCGACCTAGCTGCCCATCATATTCCAATTTGCTTTGCTCTCCATTACTCCCACTTTCTTTGCCATCCTCTTATTTTTAGAACTGGGATCGTAACTTTTGGATCCAATAAAGCAGTTTTGAAGAAAAACAATATTATTTTTGGGACCTTAGCAGACGCTGTTGTAGTTCAGTTTACTATTGTATTTACAGTTTTCTTTGCAATTTACTAACAAATACCATTGCCCAAACTGGAACTTTATACAGAATTTGCAGCTGGATAATTTGGGATAACTTCCTATAGGATCTCCTTGTTTTTTATAAAATCCTTTAAGGTATATCAAAATTTTAAGCATTGCCATTTGAATTTTATCCGATTTTCCCATAAAAAAATCTTTCTTTTCTAAAAATAAGGTCTCTCGAATCCTTTGCTTCCACAGCTGGTCTTCGTCATATCCTATAAGCTCGTAGTTGTGTAAGACATTTCATCAGGTTTATAAGGTATAAACAGATACGTTTTTGAGTAGCTCTGTTCTCCAGTTTACCGACAATTATCTTGCTTTAAGTATAGACCCCTTTAAGCTATTTACTCACGAATTAAGGTAATGTTTACAGTGGGAAACGATGTATTTATATTGTCAATTTTGTCAATCATGTGTGTAAATATTTTTGGTGTTCGCTTTACTTCTAATGCGTAGAATAACGCAATGAAACAAACATGTTTGTGACAGTTTACTTTGTAAATTTTTGATTGAAGTTATATTGCATAATACAAAAACGATTCCAACCTGGAATACTTTGCGAAGTCTTTTACCAGAAAACAAGTCATTTAGCTAGCCTACAAATATTGGAAACATTTTATATTTGAAGTCAAACATTTTATTTTTTGTGTCACATAATTTAGAAATTAATCACATTGATTGCAACGCACGCGTATGTAAATAGTCCATAACGCAGATATTAAAAAAAGGCTGGCGTATAACAGAATAACGAATTCTATTGCATTAACCCTTTTGTTGGTACTCCCTAATATATGTATGTGCTGATGAATGGAATGTTGGACCAATCAACTAAAACACTAGCTAGAATCAAATTGCACAAAACAAAATTGTATTTACGGATTGAAATCTGAATTTTAGCAATAATTTAAAAATAAATAAAATAATTAAACCTGAACTCTCTACACAAACTCCACCATATACATACATATCTACATATATAGAGAGACAAAGCTGTAGTGAATTTTAAAAACGGCTACAATAGCACGAAGCCGTAACTTGACACCGACCGGATATTTTACTTTATATACGGTCGAAAAAGGGGGCGAGAGGTGGCGATGAACACGATATATGCACGAAGGGGGAGAAGATGATAGAGAGGGATAAAAAGCAAAGAGGGTCGTGGTGAATATGGGAGCTCTGGTTGCTTCGTTTTTGTGTACCTTTTCGAGGTAGTACGGATCGAGTTCTTACATACAGTTATGGGGTTAATATTGGGATGGAAATCGCCAAAGAAGTAGGTATAATAATGTAGATGTTACCGAGATGATGGAGATTCTACATATCGAAAGTTTTAAATTACATTACAGTGTAGTTATCACTATAGTTCCGTCTTAAAGATGGGCTGTTGTAGGACGATTTGATTATAGGGGGTAGCTGATGAAAAGAAACGAGCATTCAGTTAGATGATAAAGATATGAGTCGGCCAGGTATTCGAATTTGCATACACAGATTTAAACAAAAGAAGATTTATACGATAAGATCATTAAATATGGAATAAAATTCAGAAATCTCAAAATATTTGATTGTCATCGACACATTTTTTTTTATCGGACAGAGTGTTGGATAAAAGTGTTTGTCAAAACGTGATAGTTGGCTGTGGTATGGGTGTACTTTGTACAAAATGTGGAAATCATCAATTTTGTAGAATCTAGAAAGCTATGACCAATCGACATCATGAATTAAATTTTTGCCACAAAGACCTTATGTTTTACATGCCAGATTTCTTTTGTAATTAAAACTATGCGAACAATGGGCCATGATATGCTTTTTCACGGATTTGGGATTGCAATTCTCCGAACAGCCAGCCAACAGTGTTTTCGTCCATGAAATTGGCGGGCATATCCAGCATTCGACCACTGACAGTGGTGACTGACAAAAGCTCAGTTACCACTTGCTTTGGTATGTCCCATACTATAGGCTTTGATAGTCCAATTTCTCGCCGTTTCTGTGTCCAAGTACTCTGATTTGACACAAAATTTTGTTTTCTATATTGGGATATAATTTCTCTAACCTGAAAATTCAAGTTACTCTCATCATATCACTTACATTTCCTCTATTCTCCTGTTTTTTAAATCTCAAGCAAATTGGTGTTTCTTAAATTAGTTTAAATTTGGCAGGTCCACGCATCTCACATCCGATGAGTAATGTCCAAATAACGACTCTGAGGGGAAAATTTTTAAATCACTACTTCCTCACAAGCATAGCTGACGTAATCGATATTTATCAATTACCATAGCCAAATTTATTTTCCGGTTATGTACATAAAGTATCGATTAGTCATCGCTTCCGACTGTTGGGGTGACGGATGAGAAATAGACAGTTAACTAAAAGAACATTGCTTTTGTAAAAACTGCAAACACACACAATCTGCCACTTTTGCTTTAAATCTTGGTAAGCATTTCTAGTCGCCATGTCCCAAACTCTGCGAAGCAATAACAGCCGCATATCATCTGCTACTCAACCAATTTTGAGCTTTTGAATGAGTACCTGTGTACCAATTTTTCTGTGACCTGGACCCTTCACATTTTCTTCTTCTTCCCTTCTTCCAAATTTTCGTAGTTCATACCTTTAAACTTCATCTTACCGTCACTTAAAACACCTTTCCAATATGGTAACATAGTTTGCTTCGTTATTTACAACCCCTTTATAGTTTCCACATTGTTCAACGCATTTGTCTGGAGAGGCAACAATTTATTCCACCCCATCTCCTTGGTTGTGTCCTAAACATCCTACCAAGCCCGAACTACATATGTATATAGGAAATAGGATTTTTGATGGTGATGGTTTTCGACAGGATCTGGTCTTCAAGACATTATTCATAGAAACAAGCTTTTTTTTTTTGGTACTGTCGTTTGATTGTTTCAGTGATTCCTTGATCGTCATTGCAGAATGACTAAACGCATTGCTTCTTGTTTTTTGTAATGACCTTTTGATTTAAAGAGGGAATCTATGTTAAGAATAAGCAGTTTGTGGAATCACTCTTCAAAAATATTTTGAGTCAACAAAACTCGAACGCTAGAACAACATGATGCAAGGAGAAGAATTTGGGTCTGGTTTTCCAACTACTGAATTTTTTAATAAAAACCAGAGAAAATCAAATTCACTTGCTTTTACACCACACCAGCGAAGATTTTTTGAAGAATGATGGTCATGCTTTGAAGGAAGGAATATTTCGATTTGGACAAATTTGATTAAGTTTAAACTTACTTTAGCACCAATTGCTGTCTTTTATGATGTCTATATAATGTCAATATAATCTACTACAAACGTTGTATCAAGAATTATTATGACAGAAGTGTCTGATACATATCCTATACAGGCCCAAATTTTGTTAACCAACTAATGCTAGCTTTGAAACTGCAATTAAGCCAGATTTGTGTGTTCATTTCTAGTTTACGAGTTTAAAAATTAAATTTTCTACTTGTTCATTGTGCTCCCTCACATGAACTGTAAGCTACCAGGGTTTTCCTGCACCTATAACTCTCCATCCAGTCTAAGACCTTTAATAAACAGCAAATTTTTATATGAGGTATAAGTGGTTGGTTTTTGAGGTGACATATCCAAGGTATATTTTGAACTGTCTGCAGCCAGAAAGATTCTCGCAAACGGATGCTCTAAGCTGCCACTGCATGTCTTTGAGTTATTTTTTGCGGGTGCTTATTCCAATACCAGGGAATGACTCAATTCTAGAGGTTTAACCCAATTTAGTATGGATTCCTTGTCTGGGGACCTAAATAAAGTGATGTGGCATGAAACTGTTCAAGTTTGTCTAATTACATAGTTGTAGCTTTAATATCACTATCACCATATTCCATTTCAAAAGCGTAAGCTTCACCACCAACAGCTGCTCTTCATACAAGTGTTTTCTAATTTTTATTTTTCTGGGTTAAACCCGATACTAGGAGTTTGTATTTATCTCTCTTAACAGCCCAAGCATTGTAAAACAAAGTTAACGATACTATTTTGGGGTAATCATAAGAAAGCAAAAAGCAGGCTCAGCATCTCTCATTTCATAGACATGTCATATCCTGTTGATTATTTGATGAAATTTGGCGCTAGGATCTGATGCATCGTATTTGGTGTAAATTTGTAGGGTGGTAGGAATTTATACGTATATGCACATTAACCTAAATCAGCTGTAACTCTTCTGATTCGATTGTCACAGAGGGTGCATCAATACTGAGAGATAAAGAAATATTGAAATTTTTATTACACTGTCAGTGTCAGTGGCAAGGCCTCGATTTCAGTTTGAAACTAAAATAACTGTATACGCTAGAATATTGTGAAGATAAGAATACTATGTTAACAAGTTAAGTTGTAAATAATTATTCATCCTTACATTAATTTTTTCCAACAGCATATGTTTGATGCTTCTGGGATTATCTGACCGACTATGTTCCTTGTAACTACAATATTATAACAGATACAGTAGGCATTGTGCAAATAAATTACAGATTACCACAGATGACTGGCGCGTGGACCAGTATATCATATTATGTTCGGATATAAAGATGCCTACGGTACAACCACAGTAACGAATTGTGGCTGGACAAACCAAATAAAGTGTCTATTAAATTATCAGTTTGGTGATTAAAGGATGCAATGAATATAATGATCTATTAAGGAAGACATCGTCCTCAGGAAATTAACGAGCTTCTTCGGACACAACCGCATTGTGCAAGGCGCGTGCGGCAATTTCAAGTTTACTCTTGTTAGAGCTTTCTACGACTGTATGTATCTACGTGTATACGACCAAATAATGGCCAATTAAATTATTATTACTTAATTTTATAATACGTATGCAATATACAACATGTGTAATTATAGAATGCATTGATTGGATGCATACAACATAGTGCACTTGCCATATGGTACTGACTGGAAGATTGTTAGTACTGCAAAAACATCGTACTTCCAATCTGGATGTTTGTTTTGTGCAGCAAGTCCGAGTGATGTGTAGACGTACCAATACAACAAAAAAAAAACTGGATTACATCCTTGACAGTAATAGGATAATAGCCACGTTACTCGAATTTATTGGAAATAAATTAATATTGAGTATATTATTAGGTAATTAGATAATTAACCTTAATTTGTTCGTTTATATACAGATATAGGAGCAGAAAAGAAATGAGACACATTTCTTTCTTAAATAACTGACACAATTATAAGTTTCGCAACAGATCCATCCTTAAGATTGCAGAATCCCCACAAAATTGGCCGCTTCGACAAGTTTTACAACATGCTAATCTCTTTCTTTTCTCTCTTCGTTTCTCCAAAGAATATAACCGTTTTTCAATCAGTAACAGATGAAGGCCGATGACTTCAGGGAAAACGAAATCTTCGAAATTTGTAATTTCGGTGACCATATTCTAGCATTAGGAACCGCTGATAATTCATTGATTAACACACTCTTAGTAATTCCTCGCTTTCCAAAAACACTTGCCAAAAATTTTGCTCTGGTTGGCATGCCGGTTTTGGCCTTCCTCTTCAATCTTCAATTGATGATGTTTTGTTTCATTTAAACATCCAATTATGCTGGAATGACTGCTTCCTATTGCTGTCACATATTGGCAAGACAACTCATCGAGTATTCTTCATCAAACAGAGTTGATGCCTGTACTCCTAACAACTTGTCGTAATGAGAGGTTCTGCAGAGGTAAATCAGTTGTGGTGCTTCTGCGAAATCTTCTTTCTAGAACGTTTGTCTAACGCAAAGACATGAGCATCTGTAAAAAACGGATGCAATTCTATTTCTTCCTCTTCAAATTGGTTTAACTTTAAAATCACTCTCGCCACACACTTCCGGTTGACCATCTCTTATTTCCTAATCCTTACCGGATAAATGGCACTTTTATCTTAGCCAGAGAGTACCGGATTTAAGAGTTTTCTGTAATTACCCAACTTACATGCCGAATACGTCTTAAATCGAATGCTACGTCTTAAATCGATCAGCAGGTGTAAGCATAATAATGATGCATGGCCAGCCAATTGCCTGGCGTAATTGACGCAACTTATTGGAGGATGGTATGGCATAACTTTTTAATATTATCTTCTTTGGCTACTTCTTTGCTGACTTCTTTTCCTGAGGTAGATTTTAAAATAATAGTTCCTCTTTGCTTTCTTCCTCCGTTATAAGCAGATTTCGGAAATTATGTCATCATAGAGCTCTTTTAGAAATCCATCTACAACTTTTTCCCGCATTGGGAATGGACCTTTTGACCATATGGAAGCCATTGGGTCTTCTGTGATTATCCGAACATTCTCAAGGATTTCGGTAGTTCTGGGAGAGTGACCTTTTCGGATCTAGCTCCCCAAGGAGTTCGTTGAATAGGTTCTCAAACTGGATCACCTCTGTAAACGTTTTCCTAACCAGTGCCGTCCGTATTAAATAGTCTAACATCCTGTAAGTAAAGAAATCATTTTCTATTGGCAAACTGTGATAAGCAATTGCTTCGGATAAGTATTTTTCTGGACTACTCCCATGCGTTCGACTCAGTGTGGCATGACGGATTGCTCTTCAAAATGGCCAGATACGGTATCAACCCGGACCTGGTGGCGTTGGTTCGTTCGTACCTTTCGGGCAGGACCTTTCGGGTCAGACACCAAGGCGTGTTTTCTGCACGCAGGCCTGTGGGAGCGGGTGTCCCGCAGGGTTCCTTGCTGGGCCCCGACTTGTTCATTTTATACACGGCTGACATTCCACGGCTGCCGCATACGAGACTGGCCATGTACGCAGACGATACGGTGTTGTATACGACTTGGACCAACGATACCATAGTCTGCCGGCGTCTTCAAAGCTCCGTTGACCTAATCGTGGAATGGTCACATCGATGGCGTCTCCAAATAAATCCAACCAAGTGCGGGGCTATTAGGTTCTCGCGGAAGATCAAGCCCTCTCCCGCTTTGATAAACATAGAGGGTCAGCAGCTTCCATGGCGCCAGCACTTCACGGAGATTATCTCCAAGTTCTTACGTGCGAGGTCTGTCCTTTACCCCCTTCTATGTTATAGAAGCTTGCTGAGCTTGAAAATCAAGCTGCTGATCTATGCAACGTTTCTCCGGCCGATACTCACCTATGGTGCCCTGTCCTGGTCCAGCGCTAGTAAATGGCAAACACGTCGATTAAACATCGTCCAGAACAGGGTGCTCCGTATGATAACGGGAGCACCCTGGTTCATGACTAATGCCCAGATTCACAGGGACCTGGAAATCCCCACATTACACGACTACGCCCTAGCGCTGGCCAGAAGAACTCTTGAGAGGGCAGCTCGGTCGGAGAATCCGTTGATCGAGCATTTAGGGGAGCTCGACCCGGACAGACCTCCACCTCTTGTTCCGACGCGTCGGATCTTTGGAGACGCCTGATTTCCTAGCCTGAAGGGCTCACATAGGAAGATCCACATTCCTCCACTTACCGAGCGGCCAGAACCGCTCAAACACTCGAAGAAAAAAAGGTTAAAGGACCCAACCGGTCCAACTTCACTATCAAAATCGAAAATCGAAGCCCATAGATAAGTATTCGGATGAGTAAGAAATTGTTAGAAAAGTTTGTGGTGTTTCTTTAGGTATTAGTTTATCTTATGATACCCACGATTTCTAGGCACATTTAAAAAAAATTCAGGGGTATGTTGTTCCTTTGCAACCCTGGACAATACGTAGTATGGTCTGATCACCTCCCCTACAGTCACACAGTGAATCCCATGTGGTTGGGAGGCTGTTGAATATACATATCTGAGAGTTGGGGGCCAGTGGGCAGAGGTGCTGTTTATGCGGCCAGTGATTGTTCTCATTGTAGACTTTAGTTGGGCGTCTAATCTGTCAGACGGGAGCAGAATACTCAGCTGAGCTATAGACAAGTCCGATTTGAGGTTTTTTCGACTTCAAAATTTATTTGGTCAGATATTGCTGGCAATTTTTTTCTTCTGAAAAAGGCTCACTACTCAAAGGAAATATGATATTCACGTATTTATCACATTCAACCAATGGCAAGAGCGAAATTTTTCTGCCCTGCGTTCTCCCTGTGTCACTTGCCCAAACTTCTATTTATAATATTTTACAACTACTTTGATTCTATAAGCGTTCAGGATTTCTTATAAATTTAGATGGCGTTGAAGTACTCCGTGGGTTTTTATGTATGTAGTTAAAGTCTGTCTAGTGGTTCCTCTGAGAACATTTTCCTAAGGATCACCAAGTATGATACGACTTGGAACAAATTAATGAGCTTCCATTTAGTTAATTGTGGAATTCGCTGTATGTACATAGTACTACAATATGAAGTAATCTCATTTTGTACGTGATTTATCGCTACCAACTTAACGGCTATATACGAAACAGTAAAAAACAAAAGAACACTCCAAACCATCCCCCACTTTCTGAAAAGTCAGCCGTAATTTGCGACACCCTCGATTTGTGAGACGCTACGCACACATTAGGGTGCCTGCCTGCACCTTTCTCCTCCCCTAACCGGTTACACAAGAAAAGTTCTATATTTAGAGAGTTCGCTAGGGGTCCCCAATGTTTCCCGACTCTTACGATTCCCGATAGCGATCGGAAACAAATCTTCCAACCATTAAATATTTAAACGTACGACTTCAAGGGTAGAGATGATGGTTAGAGGAGCGAGATAGTCATCCCCTTAAATTCGTACAATTTTAATGCACGGAAAGAGGACGTACATATGTGTGTATATAGATTATGTCGATGTTAAACGTTTCGCGTAGAAATTAATACACACATACAGCGTCAGGAGCATATTAAAGTGTTACTACCGATGGCATTGTTAAGGTGTAATTCTCGTACATCGTTAGCTAAATCAAAACGTGACTTTAAAGCGATTTTAAACGATGTTCAATGAACTGGTAAAGCTGCCAGATGACATTGCAGACACCCACCCGCAACCTAGTCTGTCGTTCGCTCTTCAAGGTGAGTAAATGTTTACAACGCAACGTGTATATCTTTAGATAGGTTGTGCAAACTATTACACAAGCGATTTTCTATGCATTAAGTTGTATAATTTGTTCTACATGGGACACCTGAAAAGTTCGTCAAATTCTTGCATAGAATTGGAATTGAATCTGTACTATCCCAGTAGCAAACATTGTTACAGAACGTTTGCTAAATAAATCGAGGTCTCCCGATATCTCAAATGTTGTGGACATATCAATTTAGTTTTTACTTGGTTTTGTTACCAAATTATCTATAATTAGTGCAATATGGGAATCCAGTGAAATTTGAGGCTTTCAAATCTTATCATTGCTTCAGTTATCATTCATTTTTGCAATTTTTGTCAAGAAATTTGAGTAACAGCACATGCCATAAACCGCACACCTGCTGTAAGTTTCTTGAGACCGAACGGCATTTCATGTAATTTTTGTGGGTTACCATTAGCGATAATTTGTTTAAGTGATTAATTTAAAAAAGCGTCTCGCATGAGCTGATTTTTGACCGAAATCAAGATCATCTTCCAATTGCTCAAGTATGCAATCAGCTAAGAATGTATACTAAAGTTTTTGGACAGAATTCCAAACTAGTATCTATTCAAACCGTTGCACGGGAAGAGTCTGTTACGTAATGATAATTTGTTATTTGAATCCACATTCTAATAAATCTATATAATGCTTTTTTAGATGCAACTAATTGCAAATTTCTTGAAATGAACTGCAGTATTTGCTCTTCAAAAGTACTAGTGGATCTTTTCTCTTGATAGCAACTTTGAACCACATATCTGGAAGTATGTTTGTTTCCCAAAAAAAAATCAAGAGAATTTATTTTTTCCTAAATTCTTGCAAATTTAGCTATAAGAACCATTTATGACAACATGTAAGCGAATCATGTCTTAATATTGATGTTCTCATAGAAAGGAAAAGTGCAGCTTATCTGAGAAGAATTTTGACTGAAACCGGCATCATCAGACATGTTCAAAGACTGAAGTACCAAACTCAATTTGTTATTGTTTAGTTAAGTCAGACGAGTTGGTAAGGATGAGGTCTAAATTTGTACTTACCCGAAATTGGCTTCAAATTCACTATTTCCACGGTCCAACTCTCCATTAAGTTACCATGACCTGCCATCCTTCACCTATCTGTTAGTGACAATGTTTTTGTGGCAGTGCCATGTGAGGAAATTCACAAATACACGTCATTTGCTTCTACTTAGTTTTAGTAGTAGTTGTGCTCTTTGCTTGTTGAAACTTCCAAGGAATACCTTGGAGTATATCAGACCACGAGGATTCTCCAGAGGGTTATTCTGAATTTCTGCTTCTTGTACTCATCCTTATTGCCCAAAACGGTTCCGATCCCACAAACGATCTTGTATTCTTCTTTGCTAATAGATTAGCTTTCTCCATGCCGTTGATTTCGCTGTGACCTGGTACCCTGATAATGCAACTCTGTTTTCTCTGGCTACATTGTTCAGATCGTCTAAGCATTTCCAAACTAATTTGGATCTACTGGTGTTAGAATTCTGACTGCCGGACAAAATTATAATGTTGCACTTCCGATTGTTCCTGTCTCGATTCAGTTGAGCACATCTCCCAGCAGCATTAATCTCTGATAGGACCGTTCAACCGTCTCCCATCATTAAATACACTAACTATCTGGCTTCTATTCCAACATGTGCTCCAAGATGATACTTATGTCAAAGCCTCATCATTAATGTCGATAAAGGCAGAAACTATTAGATTGGTTTAATTTTTTTATATAAGTGTTGAAATCACAAAGGCAAGTGTCGATTTAGCAATCACTGTTGGCACTCCCTTGCAAGACATGGAACATCAATTTATTTCGACCACCACCGCACATACTTCATCAAACGAGAAATCACATTAACGTTCTCATTCTTAACTTTGTCATAATATTGTCCAGCTTACTCAAATTTGTTCTTTGTAGATATCTAATATAGTGTCGTCATAAAACGCAAATTCATTTAGGCCAAAATGCTGAAGTCAATCTTATTTTTCTACACCAGACTAATACTAGGTTTTAATTGTGTTAAGTTGTTCAGAATCAGTTATGTCCAACTCTCTATTGAGTTACCACGAGCTTCTGAAATCCTTCACCCATTTTAGTGAGACCGTTTTTGCCCCTAGCGTGGTTATCGCGTTGAGTTACCGTGATCTTTTGATTTTTCGTACCCACCTTTCACTCCTGAGGAAGCCGCTTATATTAGTGGCGAAACGTTGATTTTGTAATTTCTTTTCTTTTATTCTTTCTTGTGTTCTATTTTATTTTATTTTTTGTTTTTATGTCGTTACACTATTATGACGGTCAGAACTCAGCAGCTCTCATCATATCAATTTTTGTTGATATTGCCTGTACAGAGCCTATTGTTCGAGATACTTTAGTTACTTTCTACAAGTTGGTTAAGTGCCCTGTATAACTAACTTTTCGAATGTGTTAATCAGTAAGTAGGGACTGTCCACGATTGTGACACTTCTCTTGCACACTTGGATAAACTTTTGTCTGCACTGTATGTATATGGCCAATGAACTATCGGCACAAATATCATGTGTTGGCTTTAGTGCGCTCTTCATATCGAATACAGCCGATTATTTCTACTATTGCTAGAAAAAAAATTAACTTTGAACTCACCGAATAGCATTTGAATCAGAAATTTTCTCCATCATATCTATAAATAATCGTTAAATAGATATAAATCAAATAATAAATATAAAACGAATAATAAAATAACAAGGAGAAATTAGAATATATATCATTCGTCCTGCTTTCGCATGCATAGATGTGTGGAAATCTGTAACAAACCGCAAGTACACCATCAATCAATTAATGTTTATTGATGATGCGTTCATTCGACATTTACCGTTCAATAAACTCCTACACATGGCATTTAGACCTGATAAGTTTTCCCAAACAAGTCGAGAATTACATTATTGCTGTTTTTAAAGATGGTAACCTTTTTGAAGCCATGACACGGCGCAGAAACGCGAATAAAAATAAATTTATGACAACACTTGTATACGCAAAATAACATTTACGTATGTAAAACTTCAGTTTAATTCCTATGTAGTTCCGTGGTTGGAGAAGGCTAATTCGTAATCGAAAGGAAAATAAAAACGGTCGCGAATCGTAAATATCCTCTTCGACAATGGCAAATAGAAACACACGTATATATTAGCAGCTCTAATGGTGTTTCTTTTAATAGACGCGTTCATTAATTCGTCAAACATTATTATTTAAACACACATGCAGCTCTAAAACTCAATTCACGAATCGTCGATCATCAGAAGCTAAGCATTTACGAAATCTCATTAGTTCATTTTTCACACCTCGTTTCACACTGTGTCAAATAAAGTAAACATTGTGATGGCTTCGAAAATTCGACCGGATTTGTTATGATTAGTTACTTTTCTTTTTTTTTGCGGCTCTCTCGCTCGCTAATGTTGACCCGATCCGTGCTGTGAGAACTAAACCTCTGTTATAGTTTGTATATACTTCAAACATATAAGTATGTTCGTATCGTATGCATGTAACGCAATTTTTAATTAGCGATTTGTTTTGGGTTTGCGCAACCCGTAGCGCCACGGATGGCCGTCTCGTCGAAAAATGCAAAAACTTCACGAACCGGTTAACCCTTTTTCGTTTTAAACGCATGTTCACGTGCGCAACGGTAACTGTCTAATGGAATAAGATTATCTCGTTAAGTATCGCATTTCCTGTTCTCGATTCTCGTACGTATTATAGTGGACCAGATGGGAATATATTACGTGGACTGTTGAAAGAAAAAAACATACGAAAACGACGGTTAAAGTTGATTTGATCGTAAAAAAATGTGCATGTTGATTGAGTAATGCGTTGCCTTATTCGTGATTTACATCGTGCAAATTAATCGGAAATTAAAGTATTTCGACATTTTATGAGTAGTTTAATTTAGGCGATTTTAGAATAAAATATCAATACAATTAAGGCTTGGTGTAAATTATGCGTCATGTAATAAGTTTAAGAAACTTTCTTTATAATCTGCGGAAAAAGTCAGCTCATACATGATTCTATGGGTTCAACTGGTGAATCTATTCGGGGTAACTATCATTTGTCCGCAGCTATAATTCCTTATCCAGTTTAAGGCCTTTTATAAACTGTAATAGCAATAATGTTTTCAAGGAGGGTATTTCGCCCTTGTCAATGACATCTTTGCCGAAATAACTGGCATCAATTGCTGGAATAGCCGTTCAGCTGGATATTAGGTGGAGTTTCGTCGTATTATGTTCAAATCTATCCTAAGGTGGCAATGCGTTGTAAGGAAACCCACAAGTACACATAGTTTGCTCCTACTTAGTTTTAGCATGACCCTTCCTCTTTACTTATTGAAATTTTCAAGGAATACCTTGGAATATCTTAGACCAGGAGGATTGCTCTGAGCTTCTCCTCCTTGTTCTTGAGTTCTCTTCTATAGATGCTCATTCCTAGTCCGCAAAATGGTTCCGAACCCACAAACGATGTTCTGGCCTTCTTTGCTAATAGATTAGCTTTCTGGTTGCTGGTTTAGTTTCTTTAAGCATTCCCAGACTGATTTCGATCTAATGGTGTTAAAACTCTGACTGTCGGAGAAAACTGCAACGCTTCACCGATAGTTCCTGTCACGATTCAGTTGAGCACATCTTTCAGCAGCATTAATCTCCGATAGGACAGTTCAACCGTCTCCAATCATTAAATACACAAACTACCTGGCATCTATTCCAGCATCTTATCGGAATGAGGTGATACTCATATCAAAGCCTCATCGATCATTAATGTCAATAAAGGCAGAAACTATTAGATGGGTTTAGTTTGTTTATGTAGCTGTTGAACAGCCTCTGTTGGCACTCCCATGCAAGACTTGGACTATCAATTTATTTTGACCACCACCGCTCATATACTTCATCAAACATAATATTTTCCAGGTCAGTCTAGCCTACTCAAGTTTGTTCTTTGTAAATGTATAATATGGAGTCATCATTAAGGAGATGTTTGTGAATTCATTACAAGTTTTGATTACAAAGCCAAAACCTCACTCTAAAATGCAAATACAGAGACCTCAGTGATATGATGTAGATTCGGTTGATGTCAGCAGCACCATCATTGTTGAATTGCACGAAATTGTATCTTACTATTTAGGCCAAAATGCTGAAGTCAAGCTTATTTTTCTACAGCAGACTAAACATTGTTCATCAAACGAGAAATCACATAAGCACAGAGATTCTCATGGATTCAAGTTTTACCTACAAAGCCAAAATTTCACTCTAAAAGGGAAATTTAGAGACCTCCTTGATATGATGTTGCTATCATTGTTGAAAACTGCATACTGTTGAATTGCATAAAATTATACCTTACTATTAGGGTCAAAATGCTGAGTTCAACCTTATTTTTCTACACCAGACGATACGAGGTTCCCATTCTGTTAATTTGTTCAAAATCAGAAAATTTTCAGCCCCATGATATATGCCAATGCACCAGGAATTAATGACCTCAACAGATTATCCATATAGCTACATTATAAATAATATTAGTTCACGATGAGATCCTTGTGGAACTCCATAATGCAATCTACTCATAAAGCGGTTGTAGCAAACGTATAAAACTCGATTTGCAAGATGGAAATACTTTCAAAAATCGAAGTAATTAGGGTTGGTTGGACCATAAAGTTCCAACAGGTAATGGTTCATAAACTTTTGGCCTTGACCCCCCTAAAATTTGCTGACAAAATTAATATCAAAGGAAAGTTACAAAAAGTGGCCATGCAGAAACTTGGATGCTGTTTCCAAAGAAGTTTTTGTGGAGGTAATTTAAGAATCTAGTTTACCATAGTTTAGGAGCAGTTAAGATTTAGGTAACTCCAGGAAGAGATTGAGTCCGTTATTCTTGACTTATGTATGCACAAGAGTAATGAAAAATGTTCTGATACACTTTAGGGAACTTAAGTTAATATATGTACACCGTGTGGAAGTTCTATATTCACATCCGTATGGATTTCACTTTTTATGTGAATCTGAAATGTTTATAACTTCCTGTACTTTATTCCTTCTATATACTTAGCATCATAACACAGCCACCTGCTTGCGATACACTTGGTACTAAATTATAGTCAAGACAGCCTTGTTCAGGTATTCTTCAGAGTAAAAGTAGCTCATCGGAATGACGCAAAATAAACCGAGATTCATCAGTAATTACCTATTCCAATGCTACACATACTGATGACAGTATTTTCTGATAACGCAATGGGCTCACAAATTAAACCCATTTAACCACTACATCTGCAGAGTCACGTAAGGTGATAAACGCTCCAGAAGATTGTTTAGAACTACTCCGTTCTCATAAACACGTAAAAATAAACGAGAAAATGATAAGCGAATTAATACAACATATCATTAGTATTATTAATTAGTCTAGTCGCTTAGTAAATTTTGTTTTTATCTGTTTGTGTACACACAGCTTGGCTTAACATGATGTAACTATTATCAAGTTCATCAAATAAATATTACTTCATTTAAAGGAAACAAACATCAACTTAACCAATAAGAGTTATCGCCTCCGCAATATTTTATATCGACATTATACTCCAAAACCAGCACACAAATTAATTTCATTTTTATTAGTTAAGCTCGATATAGATGCTCGTATAGTTTAGCATATCGATGCACTATAATCATGAGTTTCAATTGCTTTTAATGATAAAAACGAAGTGATAACTTGTTTAATACAGCTTTGCGCATTGACGATTTAATAATAACATTCAGTCAATCTCTGCAATTACACGCTTTTACCGATTCTGAAATGCATTCGAGTTTTTATTTTTCTCGAAGAGTCGTTCTTTCTTCCTTCTCTTTAAAACAATTTACATATGTAGAGTCAACGTCGTCAAAATGAAGCATCATATGTTTCTACGTGATCCAACAGGAGCATGTAAAGTGAAGCTTAATTAGTCGAATAAGGTAATTTACACCAAAAAGAACTACGTATTTTTCCGTTATTCATGGCGATCTTAAAATAACAGTAATTGGTTTCTGTTTTGTTTTATTTGACAACTGTTATTTTATATAAAGAGCGTTTTTACCATTCCGTGAAATAACTATTAAGTAAAATAATCGCTTATACAGTTTTTGTTGATAAACATAAAATTTTAATTTAATACTATTAACACTAAATAAATGTTGCAATCAGTTCTTCCATTTTTTCATACTGAAGCGAAGATGTATCCCAACTACACCCATCTTATAAGGGGAACACCATGGTTGTCCGACATGTTAGTCTTTGTACAAATATGCGTTAGTAGCTGGATGTACGCCTACGACCCTACTGACTCGCGTACGATTCCTGCCAGTAATTTTTTTCAATGTTATTGTGGACAATATTAACAATTATATTTAGTACAAATCATTCATGAATATTTAAAGCATGCTGTAAGAAGAATGTCAAATTTTGATCATTGGTGCTTTCTTGTGAAAAAAAATTTCTCAGACAACTAGCTCTAGGAGACCGTTTTACTACAACGCGTCAATTCGCTGACCAATGGTTTGGAGAATAAGGTAGATCTGTTACTATGTGTACAATATATCGCCACATTCGAGACTTAGGACTTTTTCCATGTCGTCCACGATTAGTGCTTCCTTTGACTGCGGACCACCATCGTCAACACTTGCACTGGTGCAAAGAACGGCAACATTGGAAAGCAGAATGGCATAATATCGTCTTCAGCGACAAATCTCAATTCTGTCTAGGTATGCACGATGCCCGTAGAAGGGTACGACCCCCAGACCCCAGCATTGAGATGCATCTACACAGGACTGTTGGAGTAATGGTTTGAGAGGCTATTGCTTATGGTATCCGTCCACAATTTCTGTTTATTTGAGGTTGTATGACAGTTGCGCGTTATATTGATGATGTTCTACAAACCACTTTACTATCTCATCCAGATGGCCGTCCACACATTCTTTTTCAGCAAACCAATTCACATCCCCATATTGCTCGTCAAACTATAGACTTTCTCCAAGAAGCAGACCCTAATGTTTTGCCGTGACCACCCCGTTCCCCGGATTTAAACCCCATCAAACATGTGTAGGATAACATGGAGAGGAGACTATCCACTTTGCACCATCCTCCACAAACATTGGCGCAGTTAATCAATGAAGTTCAAGTTCCTTGGAACTAAATGCCACAAGCAGATATCGACCATATTGCCAAAAAATTAAGTGAAAAATTTTTCTTCTTGGTGTAACCCTTCTAATGTCACTGAGTATAAAAAACCGAATGACTTAAATTCTCTAGGTATAAATAGACTACACTAAAGCAGGCACGAATCCCTCAAGGTTGATAATCCATAATTTACAACGGAGGATGTGATGATAACAATCTGAGACGGGCATTGTTGCAGCTGACACGTTTAATCTGACGAAACGCGTATTAAAAGATTAACGGTACAAAATGTACACATGTGTCAAAAAGGCGGTATTGTAATATTTTTAAACATAATAAATTCGCCATAATTTAATAGCACATACATAATTTGTTAAAATCAACTCCAACTGTGATCGAATATGCTTTAAATAGTATAGCTTCAACAGAAATAAATAATTAATAGTTTAATTTCCAAGTTTAATGGAACCGTTTCGCATAAACCTACATACAATACTAAACCTGTAATTTTATTATTCCACGCACGTGTATTATTCTAACTAAATCTGTTTTCGTTATAGCCATCGTAAACACGATTTTTTCCATCATCTTACTAGTGTGGCTCGTGGTTTGTGGCTTTAACAATCGCTTCTCTTCATTTATCTCAATTTTTCGATTAGTATCTCGGTTATATTATAGCAATCGCCTGCAAGATGTTAGGATCATTTTTTCAACAACGTCAAAACGCTAATAATAGTTTTTTTCTGTAATGCACGCTTTTGCTTTGTTGTTGCAGCAGCTTCTAGTTTAAAGCAATCTCTATTATGAATTGGTAATTTTAAACTTACGCATTTCCTACACAACTGTACTTACGCTGAATAGATTATATTTACATACGTTCGGTTTAAGAAAATTGAGAATTTTATTTATCAATTTTTCTTATTAAACAAAATAGATACATACGTATATGCGTTCACCATTTATAGTATAGGCAAGTGAATTTTAAGATTTCTTTGTTGTACTAACAAACAAAAGGAAAACTCTTTTCAGCTCTGAAAATGGAAGTTCATTGTTAATAGTAGGCTAGATAAACGGCAATCAACATTCTTACCTTGAGCGCACCTTATTTAATTCTCAATGTATTATGTAGTAAGGACTAGTTGTCTTCATTGTTTATGAATTAAAGAAAAACCGTTCTAGAATAATTGCGTATGCGAATTGTGTGTTAAGGAAGCTACATTACAATGAACTATCAAGTTTGTTATTTAGTTCTACAACACTCAAAAATTATAACTGAAAACGAAGAAGAAGACAAAGTGTTTTGAAAGATAATTTCTGGAAATAGAATTTTTTAGGAAGAATCATTATAGTAAACTTTCACGAACGCTTCTGCATAAGAGCAACTAAACAAGATGGTCTATACAACTATTAGCAAAGTTTTATGCATTATCCTCGATAGCGCTGGATTTTTTTTTTGATAACAACACTGGCTTCATTATAAGATCCGTTGTATCATGGCTTGACACAAGATCTTGTCACTAGACCATGACAAGAGGAAAATGCTCACTCTTCCATCGTAAGCTAAGCTTGTAAAGTACTATCTATACCTTCCATATTTAAATTGTATTCGTCAATTCTATTGGACTATGAGCAGTGATATGTTTGTCCTTTTTTGGGGAAGATCTGGTAACTTGATCGAAGACTTCTGTGTGGTAAAACTTTGATGTCACATTACCTTAATTTCTTGCTTTCCTGATTCTTGACTATTACAGCTCGATGGATTGTATTCGTTCCGGTACTGTAGTTACTCCAACGAATTTGTTAGTTATCGGATAAGTGTTGGTCAAGCATCCATCTTCTCGATGAAAGTTACTCGAATTCTTCACAACTTCCACCGATTCTCTCTCTCTCTTCATAATAATCTCTGATCGGTGTCCTTTGATATCCAGTTTGATGTTATTCTACGGCCACAGTATCTGCGTTTCTATTGGTTAATTTGCAAAAAAAATATATTGTTCATATTTTGATAATTTCGAAAAATTCAAAAAAAACAATATTTACATATTATCACTAAAGGGTTTTTGAAAGAACCTAAAAATAATTTAGTATTAAATTTAGTATCTTCCAATTAGAGTATTCCAAAAGAAATTAAGAAAGAAAACAAATTTTGTAAGATATATGATTTTACTTTTTGATTTCATTTGAAATATGTACATACATTTAAGGATATTATTTGCGAAAAAGAGCTTCGCTGCTGGCTGCTGCGGTTTTATGGAAGTGTACATACATATGTATTCGAGTAGTCTCTGTAACTGTGTCACTCAAATCAATTTGAATTTCATTGACAACTTGGGTAATGTTATCACACATGATTGCACATCACCCTACAAAAATAAATCTAATGGTGCCAAATCACATGATCTATGTGACCAATTAAAATCACCACCACACGAGATTACAAAATCATCAAACTTCAATAATTTCTCTAGTGGTATGGCACGTAAGAGCGTACTGCTGAAATTAAATATTTGTTATGCGTATCTCTTTCAGTGGTGAATGGTGAACTAATATATTTTTATGACACAATATCGTTCTTCATTAACAGTCACAGCCTATCTTGAAAGAATTAAAATCCAATAATTCCTATAGACCACAAATAACACAAAAGAATTCTTTTATGATAAAGTAGAGGTTTTTAAATTTCCATGCAAATCTCACTGCTCTAAAAGCGGCAGCCATTTTAACCAAACAGTCTACCTAAGAGTGTGTTACCCCCCGAAAGAAAATTTTAGAGTGAAAGCAAGGTCAACTTTCAATTGTTCTCGAGTCCAGCTAGCGAATACATTTTAATTCTTGAATTAGAACAATTGGTGAAAATGTGGTCCATGAAAGACCGAATGTGAAACTGATTGGGATGATTTATCACTAATATCCTGACGAATTTTCACATGCAAGTATTGCTTGATTTAAAACAGAGCCATGATAATTAAATCTAGAACTTTTCTCAGAAAAAGGATTAAATAAATTCGTAAAAACTATTCATTAAATAATTCATAAATTTACTCACCTAACGCACCAAATTTTTGGTGAATAGAAGACAGCATGGTAACTTTCCTGAACGTTATGGAATCCTGCACAGCTCTCCTTGGCTATTTGGCAGCAGCTGCACCTATCTTCACCTCTTTTTGAATTAGAACAATTGGTGAAAATGTGGTCCATGAAAGACCGAATGTGAAACTGATTGAGATGATTTATCACTAATATCCTGACGAATTGTCACATGCAAGTATTGCTTGATTTAAAACAGAGCCACGATAATTAAATCTAGAACTTTTTTCAGAAAAAGGATTAAATAAATACATAAAAACAATTCATTAAATAATTCATAAATTTACTCACCTAACGCACCAAATTTTTGGTGAATGGAAGACAACATGGTAACTTTTCTGAACGTTATGGAATCCTGCACAGCTCTCCTTGGCTATTTGACAGCAGCTGCACCTATTATCGCTGTACGCTAACAACTACGACTAGCATTAGCTATCAAAAATAGGACACCCCTATGGGAAAACTAAAAAAGTCTTTGTGTTCGTGCTTTTTATTTGTCACACAAAGATATTCTTCCTTTTGGCTTACTCCTTGTAGGTAGCTGTTCAGATATTTCATATAGACGTTTTTGATTGCATCATTTTTAAGATCTTGGAGTCCGTCATCCTTAGGAGACTCCAGCAGAAACAATTTGAAGCCGAAGCTTCTATTAGACTTTAGTTGTTGAGGCTTTCGATATCGTGTATCATTGAGGTCTCGCCTATAAGTTCCAAATATCATACGATTGGAGCGTTGTTGTGGAGATATGGTGGTTTTCCACGGAACCTTTCATCTGAATGCAGTGTGCCTCAGGGCTCGTTGTAGCCGGAGCTTTTCTTAATTTAGACTGATATACTCTCTACATCAAGATGTATGATACTCTGACATTGTTATTGTTGTATGCTTCAGTATGCTCAACAGCTAAGAAATTAACAATTAATCTGCATAAATTTCTATGGAACAAACTAATACTTTGCTGAGCCAAACAGTGATCTCTTCCTAAAATATTTGTCACACTGCAGCTGTGATGATACCACAAAGACAAAGAAGTCTGAATTGTATCCAAACACGATTGAGCAAAGTAAGACAACATTGTATTATTAGAGTCGGAGCAGAAGTTGTTTGTTGTCTTAACCTACAATTACGAAATAAACCAATTTCGATGACGTCTCTAAATGCTGTAGAAAGCTACTCTATCTTCCGCTGATGCAATGGATGGACAAGTTAGATTATATTTTATTACTGTACTCTTCGAAATAGACTTATTCTTTTTTTCGCAACATTCTTGGCCACAAATGCAATCTCCATACCATATTGGAAAGAAATGCCATAGCATGTACATGACTTCTTACTTATTCACAATATGCTTCTAATGCAACAACATTGTCATTTAAAAATAATTCCTTATAAATAAACACTTCCATTGCATCGCTGAATACTTTACACGGATGCCATTTAACGGAAACGTAATTACATCGAAACGAAAACATGAAATCACCGCATAAAATGTACAGAAAAAAAAATCGTCCAAGGCTACTGGATTACCAATAAATGCCATCTTAATGTGCCACCCATGGGGGCTATAAAATAAACAGAATCAATTAACGCGATTGTATAATCTGCAAAGTATTCTCGCATTCTTACATGTACATGTATATACATACATATACAAAGAGACAAATAATGAAAAACGAAGCACTTCAGCACAGTTCGCTACATTACTATACCGGGTAATGTATGGATTTGACCTTCGACTATAACTTACACAATACACTTGATATGTATCAAAATAAATGAGCTCGAAAATTACGAGAAACTTGCGGATTAATAGATCTTGTCGATTTTAGAATGTTTAAGTATAGCCGCTGTGCTAAGAGAAATTGTGTCGTTTAACAGTACACGTTTTAAAATTTAATTTTGCAAAGGCTCTTGTAATGATAAATGTAACCTACATAGGGGATTTACGCGAGTAGCAGACATATGTAGCATTTACAACATTGATATGAATTAAAAATGTAATTACTTTCGTTTAGAAAAGTAGTTTTTCTTAAGTGTGTATACCAAATAGCTGACAACACAGTTTTATATACAGGATGTTTTATGAGTTCCTTGACAAATTTTGCCAGATTGTAGATGCTTGATTGATGACAACATTTTTTATATAATGAACATGGGTCAGATTTTTGTTCAGAAGTTACAAACATGAACAAAACATACATAAAAACTTGGCCAATAACTAAAAATTGCGGTTGGCATAAAAATAATTAATATTTGTGCCAGTTTGATTAGCTCTTTTGCATCTAGTGTTGAGGTCAACTTACCCATCAGTAGTTACTTGCAAGCAGTACGGATTTAGCTACCCAGATAAGAATCTTTTAAGTAGCGAAATATTTAGTTCATGCTGTATTATTAGATTTTACTGCAGTTCGTCCAATCACATCGTAAATTCTTCTTAATCAACACATTCTAAGGGTAAAACGTGGATTTTTGAGTTCACAAAACCTTTCTAAACTTTTTTAGATCAGTCAGTGGCGTCCCAACTGCAGATGGCGGACCAAATGGAGTACCAGTCTAGCGAAATATTATCATAAGCGTCACCCCCAAGACTCAAAGACTGGTCAATAAGTACTTCTTTACTCAATGTCTGCCATCTTTACCACTACCTTCATTGATCATTCCTGAATAAAATAATTGCCAAAACAATTGCATCTACCATTAGCTTTGTACAGTGTGGGCCAGAAGCCAGAGTAGGATCTAATATTTGAATAACTTTGTTAGTTGTGCTCCTTCGAATACATTGTTCATAGCAATGGTTAAGGAGTGAGGAGTTAATGCTCGAATTTCTGTACGGATATTGTTCTTAAGCTGCTAAAGTATACACAGTTTGTGCACCCACACAAGTTTCTTAAGATATCCCCACAGAAAGTAATCGGGAGCGAATTTCTTGAAATTATCCATTCACCGACCAGTTGCCTCAGAAGGTTCATTCTGAAATTGACTGTATGGGCGGTTGCCCTATCCTGCTGGAACCACATTCCAGAACGATTACTGTAGGACGTGAAAAATGATCAATTATGTCCCGATATCTCTCACTAGTAATTCTCACACTGTTACCGTTATCAATTTCAAAGAAGAACTTCCTGCAAGATCACCCTACACCAAACAGTGTATTTCAGAGGGTACAGTTGGCGCTGATAAAGTCTCCTTGGATTTGCCGTACCCCAGAACCGCCGACACTTCTGGATAAGTTCATTAAAAAATTCATTGTTTTCTCTAGCTAATTCTTGGATGCGAATCGCATAATTTCGTCGCAGTTCGTGGTTCACAGGTTCAGTTCGTGCACTAACTGTACTTTGTATGGATACATTTTCATTATCTTTTTTTAAATTGTTCTTAAGGCTGTTCGGAACATTCCCCATTCACTAGAACGTCTGTTCGTTGATGGTTCTCGTTCTGCAGATGCATCTGAAAATAAAGAGGAGAAACTGTTAGCAAATAAAATGTTTACCCTGTATATGACGTAGTATAACAACGAGAAGTAGTTTCTAGTATTTGTCGATACTCTAGAACTGTTAATTTTTAGGATTTTTTGCACAACGACATATATGCCCAAATTGAATTGAATGAATATTGCAATCAAATTTGCAAAACTTTTGAAGCATGTTTTGAGCAACGTTTTCATAATTTACTGACTTGTAATTTAATAGAACGTTAAGTTACGCCTTCGTAGAAAATTCAGACTTTTATTGTCAATTGCAGTCATGGCAGTTTTGAAGGCAGGCTGTCTAAAATCATTTTACTAATTTTAATATCAATGAATATACGAAAATTCTTAAGCTTTGCATCAGACAAAACTGAGAAGGGTAATGCTAAACTTATAATTTATTTGTTATGAAAATGTGGCAAGTTTAGCTTAAAGGCAGTATTGTCTAATTTACTAAAAATACAGAAAAACACTGTTTTGTTGATGTGATGCAAACTTAATCAGTATTTATACTTCTCTACGTGTACCTAAGGCAAAACAATGTAGTTTCCTTACGTTTGTGTGTACGTATGGCAAATATGGACCTAGTTTTGTCGATCCATTTTGTAAGACTAGCTGCATATATCTTAATGGGTGTTCTGTTTTCCTAAGACTGAACGTGGATGTTCCTGAACATTATTTTTCTCGTGGGTAGTTGTTGTCTGAGGCTCCTGAAACCAGATTTTTAGGTAGACATTAGATGGGACGAAGGAGGATGACACGATTCAATGCTACTTGAGTGAGTTCAATATTCTTGACTACTTAGGAAGTTACTAATTTCCTGAACGAAAGTATCTTCAGATCTTCAAATAGCTTGATCCTCACTTACAACCTAGTCATTATTTGGTTACTCGTTTTCTCTCTACAGCCAAGTTCAATTCGCATCGAATCAAAATATGTCAGAGGAAAAAATTTTTCAAAATTAAAGAAAATCACAGAACGAAAAATTTCAATTCAATATACAAACGTTTGTTTTTCGCCATAAATTTTTCTGTTTGGTTACTTTCCGCGCAAGAGTAACAGTTTCAAAGCCCGATTGTTCTTCAGTACCAACGATTCTGCGCTTTTTGTGTTGGGCAAAATCAAAGTCCAAATTTGAAAGTAAACAGTGGGGACCAATATTATCTCGAAGTGTGTTCTAAAGGCCAAAATACATCTTGCAAAAACTGAAGTTACTAAGCTGCGTTCATTGGATCATGCGGACAAATTGCTTGAACTAACCAGGTATTCACACCCTATACAAAAACTTGTTGATAGAACTGGTCCCCACTTTTTATCGTAAATTTGAGATTATTCAAGTAGTAATAATATTGAGCTTAGATCTTACTTCAGATCCATATACTTCAACCTCGTTTCTAATATTTACAAAAAACAAAACTGTCACTTGAAAAAATAAATCTAAACGCACAGTTTTTGATGTGTGCAACATGCAGTATTGTTATGTAAGATATTATTTATGTACGTCACTTGTCCGTGCATTATCCAGGTAAAGTACTACAACGTAGATGTAATGTTTGCTGGACCATAACGCATAATGTTTCGTACGAACAACCTGAAAGATTGGTGTTGCAGTTATTCGTTTTCGTCAGACATGGTTGTAAATAATTGTAACGTTTTGTAAAAGGCAGCTTTAAAAATATATCCTAGAAGGTGGTCGTATATGTGAATAAATGTAAAAGCGTGAAGTCAGGTAGGGAAGTATCCGGAATAAGAGCACCTGTCGTCAGAATATGGATTCTTTAATACCGTATTGAGTACCAAATTAATTACATATCCTCAGAGGATAAGTGCTAAAAATTATTTAATTGACTTTCCAACAAAATCTTGAAAAAAACGCTTTTCTCAAATTTTATCTAGAACACACCCGTACATTTTATTTATTTAAGTTGGATAAGCAGACACTTGTCGTGATGACTGCACACGAATAGCATTATATTCTAGTTTTCCATACACCTAGCAAGACAGGTCTTAGCCTACGCGATGCCGTTGTTATTTAATTTACGTGTATGTAGCTGCTTGTGCTGCTTTATTCTCTGTAACATGTGTTCCTAGAAATCAAAACTTCTTGCGTCACCTAGTAAATACATTTAATTACCTATATTTGTCAATATAAAAGATAATTCACCATTTACAAATTACCATTACATATCGATAGAATGCAGAAAATTCCTGAAGATCCTTCTGCTACAATCCCTGCAGTACAATGCGGGTAATTTCGAGGAATTTTGTGCTGTATTTGAAAGTTGCATCGCCCATTATGAAACCTGTGTGTGTATATGTACTTAGTATTTATATGCGTAGGCATTAATGGAACGTTTTGATTAGTCCTTTATTATTGCATTACAAACGCTTGACTAATGTTGATGTATGGCATTTTATGTTATCTTTGCCTATAAATAGATTCTTTAACTAATTGGAATTATTATTCGAATTTGAATAAATAAATGCAGATGCAGAAATTAAACCGATGTTTGATTTCAAAACATTGACACGACGATTTTATCTTTTTACGCGTGTTATTGTAATTTGTGTTGGACGTATTGATGAAGTTGTTTACCAGTAGGAGTGTATTGACAGTTTTTACTATCTATTGTTCAAATAAGTATGATTCTTTAGCTCTTTTAGTACTACAAACTTGTCAGTCTGAAAATATGTACATGCAGACACCTTGGCAAGGTCTTTTCAAACATTCCATGGCACTCTGTTCAATAGCATATATTTCTGCTGGAAAAAGTATTGGGCTTGTATCTACTCCCACCAAAACCTTGCGTCTGGGCTTGTAAACGTGTTTATTCTGAAACTCTTCATATTCGAACATACGGACGTGTGCTGCATGTTATGTAAGCCCCCACCTTTTGTGGTCTTAGCTGACTGTTTCAAACTCTGTGTTAGAAACGCCCATAAAAGTAATGTAGTCTTTTACTTTTGGCGACTCTGCCAATTCTTGTAGAATGCGTCACTATGTCAGTTAATTTGAAGAATCTTTTTAGTGTTTTAGAGTAATAACGCAGTTTTCAGCAGCCAAATTTTACCAAAGAGATAATAGGAGGGCTACAATACCCTTGTGGCCTTATCCGATGTCTTTTCGGGATGAATGTTCCAGATAATTTACAACAAATTACATACCTGGGAGTCACAGGACAGGTCATTAACTTATAAACAGCACTTGACAAAGGCAGCCAAGAAAATGAAATCAAGATATAGCTTTCTTAGCAAACTTGCTGGATCCTCCTGAAGAGCTAAAGGAGACATGCTCAGAACCGCCGCGCTGACTTTAACTGACACTGTTGAATATTATGCTCCAATATGGTATAACAGTACCCATACCAACGAAATAGATGCCCAACTCAACAAAGCAATGAAAGTCAAAACATGCATGTTGCGATCCACATCTACAGTATGGCTTCTGATCCTTGCCAGTACAGCGCTTCCTCAACTCCATAGAACGAAGGCCGCTCAAAGGGAATGGGTAAAAGCTAACAATCAAGAGAATGTTTTGCCATGCAGCGTACTCTTCCACCAGATCGTCTTGGATCCAATTTTCCAATCTGGGGAGATAGTAAACTGGTAGAAGACTTCAACTGAAACTCCAATTGGCTGGACCACCAGAGATGAACCTGCCCTGTCAGACGTGGAGCCAGCACACGAAATAATACAAAGAATTTGAGCGATTTTTTTGGCATGAATTGCTTTAAAATGTGTTTGGTTGGTATTATTTTGTCGCCAAAGCAATAATGAAAAAGATTATTATATGAGAGAATAGTGAAACAGATGAGTTTAGGAAAAAGTTTACTATTACCCTCTAAGTTAATGTGTGAGATTTTGCATTGTCGTAGTCTAGAATGATTCGTCTTCTGCAATTGGTTTCTCTGTTTTTTCTTAACACTTCTGGCAAACAATTGCTGATGTACCATTCATTGAACGTTCTACATTGCTGTAATGGAACGGTGGCGATATGTCCAGTTATTCCGAAAAAGTACGCAATCATTTGTTTCGAAGTGATTCGTGCCCGAACAACTTTTATTTGATTTGGCCATATGCATAGATCCATGATTCATCGCCTGTTACAATCTTCTTGACATATTTTGAAGCACCACGATTGAATTTTTTCATTTCTTTGCACCAATCGACAAGAGATTTTTTGCACAATTGTCAAATTAGGCGGTACCCAACGCAAACAAATCTTTTTGATGCGATATTGAATGCATGCGAGTGGAACTGATGTCCAACTATACGTCAATCTCGCGGTACTCACGACCTTGCCATATCAATTCACGCACAGCATTGATGTTTTGTGGCATAACAGCCGATTGGCGACAGCGACCACGAATGAATATGGAAAACCAGCGGAACACGATGGCTCGAGATGGTGCTTCATTACCAAAAGTCGAAGCGAATTGATTAGCATGACTTAATTCCAGTTTTTTAACCAAGAGGATTGTTTGAGGTATATGCAAACAACACAAATAGCACTCGTATGACAACATTTTCTGAGCCTCTTTACCCTTAAAAATGTCAAACTTTAGGATGACAATATCAGATTTGATATATTTACATCAATCTTGCCATATCTCAAAACGTAAGTAACATTCCTCGTAATATTCCATGTTTCCCCATGTTTGAAGTTATGAATTGAAAGTCCTACCAGTTTCGTCCTTTCAAACAGGCTGGACTTGCCCTATTAGTTTATTTCTCGGTACTGGTCATTATCTGATACTAACTCATGCTTTAGTAGCCACTTTCACTTAGCACATCTTCACATGAGGAAACAAGAAATTTTATTTCGCCATAAATGCACAGAATTGCATATCTCTAGCAATACAAATCTAAATATTTCTATAGCTGTCTTGTATGGTCACAAAATCTTATATGAATCGCCCAATTTTTCTATTTTTCAATAATCTTATTTATCACAAAAGAGCCACCTCTACGGAGAAAATGAAGATACATAAAAAAGAAAATTGCTCGTGCTAATAGTGGCTCAAAATCTGCTGATTAGACCGATGAAGAATATATGTATAAAAGTCTTCAAAGTGTACGCTTTCAATCTGTAAAGTTTCATGGAAATTCGAAGGTGTCCTTTACACCAATGTTGAAGGCCAGTTTTTGGAAATAATTTTGAAAAATTATTTGTTCTTACATATTTTGTAGAAATTACCAAATTTTAGGGAGCTAGACTGCTAAATTTTTATGACTGAAAAAATGCAAACGAGATTTGTAATCGACGTCTTAAGGATGTACAAGTATACTTCCTAATATAACTAAAACAGACAAAAAAACAATTTAGCGAATTGTGCATTTTTATTATGACTAGTTGTATGTGTATGATAATATCGGAACTAATTGTAGTTTTTTCAGAGCAAAACTTGTTTGGCCATTACTTTTCAGAAACACTGTATGGTGTTACATATTCCTGACTTAGTCATATGCCCCATAAATATTACATACGACCGTAGACATTAATTACCAGCCGCAATTCCTAATTAATAGGGACTCTAACAAGTAACGTAGGTTATATGTGTTAAAAAAAATTGCTAGATTTTTATCAAATGATCTAATTAAAGCACGTTTGTCGGCGTTACTTGAAAGGAAATGGCTGCTGTCGTATTTGCACATTAATGCGAATATCACTTACCTAGCATGTAGTTACGTATTAATAATATGAAAAACATGTTTCCTTGCTGTTTGACAATGCTGGAGGTCTTTTGCTTTCGTCTATTATCTTTTCTTTCATTATCATACCTTAACGATGACTCAATTAAAGCTATAACCCAAATATATATTTATAGCCTGCTGACACACTGATTAAGAAATCTGAAGTGAAAGATGAATATGTACATATTTAAGTGTAAATTATAATTAAATCACATTTTATTTACGCTTCACTCAAATCGCAGTTTATTTCGTAAACTATGAAAGGAAATAAACAAAATGTGTTCTCCACTTGCGATTACGTACTATGTGTGTAATATTTTAACACAATTTGGATAAAATGTTGGTGTAGAAAGAAAAATTTATGTCGCTTATTTTTCCTCAAGATATCTGCTCGATATCCTTTAAATTAGGTTATTTATAATTTATAATAAATAACTGTGTGATACTATAATATAGTGTTGTAGGCAAGAGTGATTCATGCTAATATTGCACAACTTTCAGTTGGTAAATAATAAATTTCTATGTGTAAATTTTGATTAAAGTGAATGACAAAAATGATATCGAACACATTTTGCACAAGATAATAATTTATTCACCTCCATATGTATGTACATATAACGATCAATTATATTACAGAAATGTACAGGGGTTTTCAAAAAGTAAGGTGATTTCAACGTTTTGGCAATCTTAATCATGATTATGGAATCTTATGTTAATGATGACTAATTTTCTCGTGAAGAATTACACTTTCTACTTTTATCAGTTTTGTTTTATTTGCTTGAAAACTCTAGAACTAACCAATTCTGGACGAAAGACGGATTCTTCAAAATGTATCCATGTATCATATTATGCCACCATCATACGGGTAACAACCCACACATTTTGCGGTGGTTGGTCCTTTTCCCTCACATATTTCAAAATATAAAAGTCCAGAGGTACCGCAGTAGTGCTGGCTTCGCTGAGCATGTACAGATACACCCTATGGAGTCGAATAGGAGAAAGTCCTGCGGTCTATCAGCCTCTTTAAAAACGCCAAAGTTCATGGTAATGATGGATTTGCTAATACTAGCCTTGAAAGACTGTAGAAATGTCACTGATTTATTGATGCAGGCCCTTAGTGGATTATCGCAGATTCTGAAACATGTGGAAGCAGATGAATGTCATCATGCACTACAAACACCAAAAAA